>JASGXE010007195.1:0-102840 GCA_030068105.1 Sinentomon sp. SZTP_YWyxl
ATAAAGGATTCACCTTAGCCTTCCACGTCGATATTGGTGTGGAACCACTTCGTACAGGTCGAATTACCAAGTAGATGCATAGGCATCATCAATGAACACCTCATTGACCAAGATTCGCTCAGGTTCCCGCAATTTTGAATCATCACTCTGCCGACAATTATTCCACCCTTCCAATTCGTCAGCCACACACTTGAAATACCAAATCTGTGGTTACGAGGATAGTAAATTCACGATTTGCTGCGAGAAAGATTAAATATTATAGAGTTATCTGCTGTGGTGATTTGATATTGTGGTGACTTTGGTTTTGTTCGACAGTGTTTTGCATCTCGTCTGTGATTATTGGCCGTTCATTTTCGTCTCGCTGCACATCTGCAACAATTTCCAAGTTCATGTTCCTAACCTGTCTCTGTCATAAAATTTTCGGGCTGTACCACAAAGATCAACCCATACTTTGTCTCTTCTGGTGCTAAGCTGTTGGATGCTGACTCTCACCATAAAACAGGACTCAGAGACGACCAAAGCTATGAACCCCAGATCATTTCTCGCTGGAGCTCGCCCCACTCCTTTTTCCGTTATAATTTCTCAGAGTGAAATGCACGAAGTGTACGACAATATACTCTATTTATTTAAGTACGTGTAAATTCAAGAATTGTATAAAATTGTATCGGATAAAATTCCACTCCAGGCTTATAAGAAGTAATCTGTATGCAGCGAAATAAATAATATAAAGCACAGAGCTTTAAAATATCCGTTAAAAATTATTTGCATAAGAGAACGAATATTCATTAATTAAAAACATTCAAGCAAAGAAATAAGTTATAACTCCACTGGAAACTCTAGAAATCGATGTTTTAACCGTCTGGTTAATGCCTTATTTGCTATAAAATGAGCGTCCATTCAGTGTTTGTAATCCATAAAGTTCAGACTTATCTTCGATATCTAAAGTGTCGACTTTGGTAATGCTGGGGATTTGAACCGGCGGTATTTAAATAGCCAGCGAAATAGCTAATTATTCTGCCGAAACGTTGACAGAAATTAACACGGCTCCGGAAATTGTTAATAAACATTTGTTTTGCACTGTGGGGTCGTTCAACAAGAAAAACATGCTGCCATGTGGAGGCTTTGACAGATATGAATCTCGGGTCTCGTGATTCATATGACGCAAAATGATGCCAACCCCGGAAAAATATTGAAACCTGTCTTTGTCGACTACTGGTTACAAACAAATTCTCATAAAATTGTCCGTAAATCGCGAAACCGCAATATCGAAAAGGATTTTTTGTGGTGGACGCACTGGATTACGAAAACGTTTTGCAAGATCAAGGGTAAAGTATGCAGATGTTATGCCTCGACAGCACCATGAATGAACAAAACTGAAAAACATTTAGTCAATTTTCAAGCCGCAGAAAATCTGTTGAAAATGACAAGTAGAAATGCGTTGCCGTGTTAAGATAATACAAATAAGCTGGAAAACCAGAAAGAACTTGCGAGTGCCAGTAGAATTTCAAGATAGGGCAGAGGAAGAATCAAAAGAGTTCTTTTGCGAAACTCGTGCAGACATTTTATTCGATCTCTCCCCCACAATATTCTTAAAATCCCCGTGCTCTGCAATCTCTTCAGCGATATGCGCTTCATCCACAAAGTTTGTCATGGCCATGCATTCATTTGGTTTGATCCACATGGTGCGATGTTCATCGCTCCATGTGAACCGCATCGCATCGCTCCATGTGATGTTCATCGCTCCATGTGGACCGCATCCCATCGCTCCATGTGATGTTCATCGCTCCATGTGAACCGCATCGCATCGCTCCGTGTGATGGTCATCGCTCCATGTGAAGTGCATCGCATCGCTCCATGTGATGGTAATCGCTCCACGTGAATTACATCGCACCGCTCCATGTGATGTGAATCACATCGCATCGCTCCACGTGAATCACGTCGCATCGCTCAAATGGTTGAAACATGACATTTGTGCTGCGAAAATCGAAATCAGCGGGGATCTTAGCTTCCTGAATTACAATTACAAAAAACGAAAATCAGCTTTTAAGGTGATAGCAAAATAAAAGAACTTGACACACTGAAATTACACACAAACCAGGCTTAGGAGAAACTCCCGATAAAGAAAATCGCATCGGAGCTGCAGAAAAATATGAAACATGCAAATTATTCCGATTTGATATCGGATTCACAATGCGGACAACATTTGTAGATACATGCACTTGCAAGCCTATCCCCGGTGGTGACTTTCTTCAGTTTCGCTTTCCAAAATATGTTTTTATATATATCTGACTTTTTTTAGATTTGTCCTCATTTTTCACAGATATAGACGAATGCTTGGAAAGTTTGTATGATGTCAAATACCACAAAAGCTCACGCATAGCGGACACAGGCAGCGGGATCATCATGGCAGTGGAATAATCCCAATGTCCATCTCACCATCGTCGTCCAGATTTAAACATGTTAATGAACTAGCATGCGGTGATTTTCATGATGATGATGGAATATTGAGAACCGGTACGGTCACCAATCAACATTTCCGCAACGTAGAGTTCTGCTAACGAAAACGTAATTGACGATCCGAAAATGGTAGAAGACATTGATTATACAGGGTGTTTCTGAAATAATTGGCCATACTTCGTTTTTGACATCGTGGGGCCATTTGGAACAAAAAAGGTAGAGTGACATTTTGCCGTCCGATGACTTCTGGGGGTACTCGCAGAAAAAAAAACATGGGACGATACACTGTAATTCACGACATCACAACGAGGTCGCAATAACCCAATTTATGACACGTTGCAAAAACATGCAAATGCATAACATTACATGCAGAGATGGCAGTGAATCCATTCACTGCCATCCAAGAATGCATTCTCGCCATCCATGCGTGTAATGTTAAGCATTTGCCTTGTTTTTGCAATGTGTCACAAGTGCAATTTGGTGACCTCGTTGTGATGTCGTGAATTGCAGTGTATCGTCCCATGTTTTTTTTTTCGGCGAGTACCCCCAGAAGTCATCGGACGGCAAAAAGTCATTCTACCTTTTTGTTCAGAATGGCCCCACGATGTTAAAAACGAAGTATGGCCAACTATTTCAGAAACACCCTGTATAACGAGTGGCTTTTCTTTAATATGTCTCAACAGCTGTTGAGACATACTAAAGTCGAATTAATAACTCGAAGTCGAATTAATAACTAACTGGTGAAAGTCCACAATAAGCCATCATAAAAGATCTTTTATCAGCAAATTCAAGTTCTGTTTTTTGTGTATGAAAGAACTCGTACAAATGCTCCAGGTACAAAATTTTCAATTAGATGAGTGGTTCGTGTACATTCGTAGAAACTTTAAAGGGATGGGTCACAATAGGCAAGGGATGGGTCAACCAATGTTGATATGTCTTGAATTTTATTTTCACTCCAAATACACTTTAACGCGAAAAATATCATTTCTGATTATGAAAATGTTCAGTGTCGTCGACTAATTCAAGTGGTGAAGTCTATGTAAAATTTCTTGAGTGTTAATGAAGTGTTTTTTGATTGTGTGATTCACCGGTCAGAAGAGTGGGTACCCCTGAGAGAGACTGACAGGAAGTGTAAGACAAATTCACTTTTTGAAATTAGTTCTTAAATCCAAATCACAAATCTCTGCCTGCGTTCTGATTAGAACCCACTTATTGACCTTTTCTTGAAAATTATAAAAGTACGATGTCGAGTACGCTCAATGGATTGACGGTACCGTGTAAATGGATAGCAAAATTCGATATCTTGATAGTTGGGCCCACAGCACGGCAAAAGGTATCTGAGGTCAGGGGAGAGCAGACGCAAAGAATTTCACCCATACTTCATTGGTCAGTGCAGGGGTGTTTGAACAATTGCGGCATCGGAAAGAAAAACTAAATCATCAAGCAAAAGGATGGGCGATATAATGCGTACAAAAAGGAGGCGGTCTAGGGTGGAGTGATGCAACAATGGCATGGATTTCTACCGCTGTGGAAGTGGCCTTTGAATCGCATTATTGAACGGCACAAATGCAGCAGCATGAAAGACGTTGTTGTTGTGATTTTAATGTCAATTCACAAGGTCATTTGGAAATTACAAAGAAACCCATTGTGATGGGGGTGTGTACAATTGCGTGTGCACATGACACGTTGGAAAAAACAACATAACAAAACAGATTTGAAATAGCAATATGTGAAATGGATGGGGCGGGTCAGCATGAGACACAAAGATGAATTTGTGGGAATAGATATAATAGAAATGCTCTTATATCTCGAAAGTAAAGTTGTAAAAAGGGGAAATCAGTTGCTAGATCCTAAAAAAACACTCCACAATAATTTGCTCACAGAGGGTTATCTTCGACAGGTTAAGTTGTCGTTCCAACCAACCTTCTTTGACAACTCAATATTCCTTATCATTTCCAAACACGTTTTCCTTGACTTAGCTTCGCTCATGTTCAGACAACCTACCCACTCTTGGGTTGAGCACACGTTTGAACGGTCTGCTGTGTGTTTCAGCACCAAAGCAGCAAACACCTCCATCCCCTCACCGTTAATTGAGTTGCTTTATCGGCAGGAATTGTCTATTCTTTTCGAATGACCAGACTCAGTTGCGACTTGTGCAGTCAACACTGATTTTTTATTCCTTTTAAACCTGCTGTCATGCTGCTTAAACTTGAGGCGTTCAATGAGGCGGTAGATATAATTGTATTTCAGGTCTTTTTCCAGGTAGCCGGCAATGAGATTCGGGGAAAGCATGGGTGCTTAGGAAAACGAGTCTCAATTCAGACATAGTTTTTTAACAATAAATACCTGCCAAAGCGGGGATAAGATCAGAACGGGGAAATTATGCTAGGTTCTATTCACTAAATATGGAACATTGAAGTTCATACTTCTGCAACAACTTTTAGTTGCAAAATAGACACTTACGTTTGTTCTGCACTAGGCTCCTTGCACTCCGGTTAGTTTTATTGCCAGCAGTTGCATTGGCACCTGAGAGAATCAGTAAAATTATTAAACTTTTTAATCATGACTGAACTTGGTTACCAGATCAAATGAGAGTAGCGTTTGATGGCTACTTTCAGCATGTATTGTTTGATCGTTAATACGCCCTGCATGAGTGAGCTATCAATATGAAAAAGTGAAAATTTGTCGGTGTTTAATTTTGATTCGTATAGACATGACGAATATTCCCTTCCAATTCTTATGCATAATTATACACATCTAGTCAATTAAATCTATCCTGACGTCACAATGCTTTACAATGGGACGTGATCGGTTTGAAACGCGCAGAAAAACAGTCAGGCCGACTCGCCGCACGACATTCACCGACAGTCACGCAGACAACACGTGATTTCCATCGTCGGCCGACGAACGCGAACCCCTGGTTCGGTGGCCTGGCGGTACATGCTACAAGGTGAGCCAATGTGTCGATGCCATGGGACGCAATCTCAATGATTGTGCTGTCTGTCTTCTTTTACAAAATGGTTCGTTATACGAATGACGAGCGCCTGGAATTAGCGGTGATGTGCGCAAACCATCATCGGAGCGCTGTTGAAGTTGTTGCCTTGTTGCCAGAGCGGCAACCTGATAGTCCGACGCCGTCAAAAAATGGTCCTGGACCTTATTGGCTCCCAGTTCGGCAATTCCTGGACAATGTCTTCCCCGGCCATTGGCTGGCCGCTGTGAGCAACAAGCGTGACCCCACGTTTCCAGGACCTGAACCCACTTGACTTTTTTTTGGGCCACATGAAGTAAAATGTCAACAAACCATAGTACCAAGTCCTTGCGGAACTACGGGTAGGAATAACAGCCGACGCCGCCGCCGTCATCCCTCAATTGTCAAATACGTGACATCCAAATAGAGGAGCCGATTCCACCACTGCATCGCAGCCGAAGGAGGAGAGGAGTTTGAGCATCGCATGTCATAACAAACAAGCCAGGTTACTTGAACGGAAACCTCTGTCCACCTTGTATTTCTAAGGGTTTGAGAAAGTGATAATGATCTCGCAGTTTCATCGTTAACAAACGACTCGTTCTGCAAACGCAGGCATGCACCCAGGGGGCTGCCAACAGCAGCGCAGCCGTAATGATAGTTTTAAATGACTATATGTGTATTTCTTTCAATCGCAGTATCTCCATGTACGACGTACGTGATACGAATATGTGTTCTAATGCAAACATACAGATGTGTTGCCCAACGATGTGAATTCCCGATCTTTTAAATTTGCTTATTTGATAGCAGAATATTTCTTCTTCTGTCTTTTAAAAAGGTCTCTCAGCAATGTTGTTGCCTTATTTGTATGTTAAAATTCATATTCAAAAATTCTTTATTTCGCAATGAAAAAGCGACCTTTAGCACACAGCTATTCTTCAGGCAACTTGATGAAAGAGAAGGGAAAAAACGAAAGCACAACGATAAGGCAATAAGCGGGAAACTATGATTAAACGACACGAATAAACAACATATCAATGAATTGAATTAAGGTATGTTGTACTGAATTAAGATAGGTTGTTAAGAGCCCGATCGCGTATCTCAGGTTATTCATGACTCGATCATTCCATTCAGAACTAGCATAGAAATTCCGGTAACCTTTCTGCTTCGCTTTTTTCTTTTGAGGATTCTGTGTCTCGGTGGCGGGCGACACAGCTGAAAAACAAATATAATTTTACGCATTATTTCCGATGATCTATTTTCTATCACGCATAAATGTTCATGTATAGTTATCCGCGAAATTTCATGTATTGTACTCACTACGACAGGTCCTGAATAAAAGTGTGCGCAAAAACAGAAAAGAAAAAATTCATGCCTTCACAAGAGGGCCAAGGAGTGCATTTTGGCGACTCATTGAACATTTTCAATTCGGATTTTTAGTTATTCTCGAAGTGCGAGTAAAATGAACATTGAATAGATGTGTTAACGTAACTCAAATTTAGGTATACCTTTGAGGTACTCACTTGGAGGTACTCACTAATGTAATTATTCTGTTAGCGCTATCATAAAGCGTTGTGTTACTTTCCGTGGAAAATATCGTATGAATTTATGGCATCCGGAATTCCGAAAGCCCTGAGGTTCAACTTGGATACGCTAAATTGTTGACTATTTCTTGAACACATAGTATCCGTAATGTTATTATTCCATCCCATATGGAGATCGTTCATGTGAAAGATAACGGCTCCTTTTGCAGACCTTCCCGTATTTCGTACCGCGTTTTTTCTCTTACATCAATAGCTCGTCCACACTATGTAATTTTTTAGGACTTTGGTCAGTTCCATTTGTGTCTTTTCACAATTTGTTAAACATTCGTAAAGTGAACCGTATCGCGAGGAGAAATGGTTAAGCACTGAGACATTTATGAAATAACATTAACAAATAAACGAAACATTTATTACGAACATTTATGAAACTCCCCTACGGCCACAAATGCTCTTTTCTGAGATGATCGCTCCCATCGATTTCCATTTGAAATTTTAAAGAGAGGGATGGTTCTTTAACGTTAGACTAAACAAAGCAACGCACGAATTGGATGACCCGGAGAGAGAATTGCGTATTTTTGGATGCTGCAAAGTATCCAGTATTTCATGTAATGGTTCGTATGGATGGATATACCAGATTACGTTCGCTTCTTGAATTGTAATACGCTGTTACTTCCAGTCTGATTTTAATGGTATTCTGTCATGATTTCACAAAGAGAGAGGGCTGAAGCAGCTTGTAATCTTACTACGTAACACATTACGACGCTTTTACTGAGGTATAGTCGATAGAGATTGTCAGGAAAGATCGGGGGAATTGTGGTAGCTTCTCGGTTTCATAATATGCACAAATTTTTATTCTGGGCGCCGTTCTTCCTATTTTGGAACAAATGATGCAAAATCAATGTAAATGAAAAACAAGATATCTTTGCCCACCGGAATAGGTCTTCTGTAAATCAATCCCACTCGCTGAAGTTACATTATCGACATTCTTAACTTCAACATTTGAAACTGTAATTGATGAGAAATGATATGCATGACCCATTGATGCATTTATTCTAAGTGAAATGAGATTCGGAGTTTACATTGATCGATTTAGGGAAATCACGTCGAAAAAATGTTTGCTTGGGAGTCAGCATTTGCGCTCCATTTTAATGGTATTCAAGGCTGATACATTGTGTGAATGGAATTAAAATTTCGCATATTAGGTGAATGGGACGCCGCGATGGAACCTTATGTAAGTGGGATTCAGCGTTTACAATGTGTGTAAACGGCAATCAGGAATTTTGAAGAACATTTTAAGATGCCGGTCATATTTTACATAAATATCCAACATTCTGCAAGAGTTTTGCGCGAAGAACTACAAGTTCGACAACCACTGTTGAATGTGTAGTTGTTTCGGAGGAGACTACGTCGATACAAATTGCAGTTGTTGGGAAATTGCAGTAGAAATTGTCATCCTTTCTCTTCTAAAGAATTTTATTTATTAATGGCTGTTTCAGAGTAATGTTGCCGAAATTTACAGCCGCATTTGTGATAAAGGGATTTGTTAGAATCGAAATGGGGACAAAACTCAGTGAACACGAATTTTTCGTGAAGTAGCTCCGGCGTGATCACTGCGCATCAAGAGTGCTTCTAAACGCCCAGGGTGCAGACATGAGACTCTCCTGAACGGCGTCATTCCTTCTAGAGTGACGTAGATATGATGCATTTCATTACTCATAGTTTAGGTATTGGACCGATTGGATTTATGTCCTTACATGTTAACAAACAAGGAAACTTTTCTAAAATACTCACCAAAAGAAGGAAACATTTCTCGCATTTGCCTGCTTGCTAGGTGGCACTTTTATTTCAAATCCAACCACGGAGGCTCTCACTCTTCAAACACAGCTCGCTTCAAACAGCGCTTTGGCTGTTGCCATTGTGTGTTAGGTGTTTTATGTTGTCTCTTTATTTCTGCTTTGGAGATATAACGATGAAACAAAGACTTACATACATTATTATTGGCATGTACTTTTTCCCGGGCGGAACTATCCCTGTGTAGAAAAACCTCCCTGGGAGGGTGTTAGAAGAGCCTTGAGTGTAGTTCGAGTGTGTCTTCCGTAAATTCGCCTAAGGTGTGTCACTATTATCATAGCGGAGTAGAAGGATATAGTTTGCGCACGACCGCTTGTTGCGCGTTCCGTCCGCAGGTTGGCGCTGGTGTCAAAAGAGGGACGACTCCGCGAAAAGGCAATCGATTTTACAGGCGGAACGTTATTGTAAAATTTTCGCGGAGTCGTCCCTCTTTTGACACCAGCGCCAACCTGCGGACGGAACGCGCAACAAGCGGTCGTGCGCAAACTATATCCTTCTACTCCGCTATGATAATAGTGACACACCTTAGGCGAATTTACAGAAGATACACTCGAACTACAGTCAAGGCTCTTCTAACACCCTCCCAGGGAGGTTGTTCTACACAGGGATAGTACCGCCCGGGAAAAAGTACATGCCAACAATAATGTATGTAAGTCTTTGTTTCATCGTTATATCTCGATAAAAGAAATACAGAGGCAACATAAAACACCAAACACAGAATGACAACAGCCAAAGCGCTGTTTGAAGCGAGCTGTGTTTGAAGAGTGAGAGCCTCCATGGATGGATTAGAAATGAAAGTGCCACCTTCCAGGTAGGACAATGCGAGAAATGCTTCCTTCTTTTGGTGAGTGTTTTAGAAAATTTGTCTTGTTTGTTTAGAATACATGTAAGGACATTTAATCCAGTCGGTCCTATACCTAAACTGATGAGTAATGAAATGCATCATGTCTACGTCATTCTAGAAGGAATGACGCCGTTCAGGAGAGTCTCGTGTCTGCACAGTGGGCGTGTAGACGCACTCTTGATGCGCAGAGATCACACCGGAGCTGCTTTAGGGGAATGAATCCTGCGGATTTTCTGAGAACGTTTCATGTAAACAACTTTGAATTTAATAAGGGAAGCCGCGAAAGCACACGTGAATGCCCTGAATGATCAGCAGGGCCGTTCTTTTTGGAGCTATGGCCCTTGAATGGTGCAAGATATCCGAAAAAGGGGGATTGATCCTGAAAGTCGGTGAATTACTTGGAAAATAGGGAACGACCCTGACTGAGATCGTAGACCAGGAACGGCCCTCAGTGAGATCGGGGAAACCCAGAAGACCCCTCGTGAACAACAGTGAATTAAGGTCACCCATGGCCATCCGTTTTGGAGGGAGACACACGAAAAAGAGGAATTGATCCAAAAAGTCGGCGAACACTGAGAAACGGGCCAGGTTCGACCCTGAATTTTGTTGGCGAAACCCCGAAAATCCCCCGAGAGCAACCGTGAAAGGTCACTAAGGGCCCCCCAGTTTGGCGCTATCTCCCCCGAATGGTGGACGACATCCAAAACAGAGCGAATTATCCAAAAAGTTGGTGAAACACTCGAAAAAAGTCCAGGAACGACCCTGATGAATTTTGATGGGGACGAACCATGAAGACCCCATAGGGACAACCATGAAAGGTCAATCAGGGCCGTTATGTTCGCAATCCCCCGATTGGCAGGGGAATGCTCGAAAAATATGAAATGATTCTGAAATCAGGTGGAACACCTCGGCAAGGAACGACCCTTAATTGTTGGGAATATCCGAAAACCCTCTGGTCACAACCAGCTTCCATCCATAGCAAACAAGAGAAATAAAACATTCGTCGTCAGCGTTCATATGAATTTGGATGGTTGGCCTCGTTAGGCTATTTGCGGGCCCTCAAACATTTTCGTTGAGCTCAGGGCCTCCTCTTCAAAAAGTATCATTGGTTTTACTCATTCCTTCTTGTACATTCCTGGGTGTTCCTGATTCTTCCAGTCAGGATTTTCAGTCAGGCCTATCCCCGATCAGATTCGGGGTCATTCTCGACCTATCACCAAGTTTTTCACCATCAGGGCATTCGATGTTTTGATGCTTTTTCAAACTCTTGCACTTCCATCCCTCTTTTTGAAATGTTTAAATTCCCTTTCACGTGGGACCACCATCTTTCGGGGGTCATAACTGCTCAGGATTTTTCCCTGGAGCTGAGTCCTGGATCCTCGATCAACAGCGAGAGTCGTCCCCAACAGACTTCCAACTGTCTCACGGGCCATCCGGATCATTCCTTTTTTCGGGGGGGGTCCCCACTTACGGGGGCACAGTTCCTAAATGATGAGCGAAGAGTAACCGTTTATGGTTGTTCCCGGAGGGGTTTTCGGGCATCCCCGATTAAATTCAGGGTGGTGGCTGCTCCCCGACGATTTCCAAGTGTTCCACCTACTTTTAGGGCGTTCTCCGCTTATCGGCAGTCTCGCCAACCAATAGGGGGCCATAGCTCCGAACCAGACAACCCTGAGTGGCTGTGTAGGGTTGCATAGTGGCGGCGGAAAAAGATTACCCATACATGTGTTTTTCCCATTTAATTGTTGCCTCCGAAACTTTTTTCTTTCTTTTTACTCTTATGCATTTGATAGAAATTAAAGCGCCAAATTGCAACGGAGCTTTCTAGAGGTGTCAGATTTTGACATAAGTGATGAAAGAGGATCTTTTATTTCTACAGCATGGAGTTTTTGCTAAAATTTTTCACATGTATGGGTAATGTTTTCCGCCGCCAGTATACCCGGAGGTTTTCGGGTGCTGCCGATCCATTCAAAGTTGTTCCTGTCCGATTTGTCAATCTTTCATCGACTTTCTGGGTCATTCTTGTTTTTAGGGGGGTTCGCCCACTATTGGGGTCATAGCTCCGAACCCGACAACCCTGACTGATCGTTTAGAGTTGTTTTCGGGTGGCTTCTTATAAAAATTCAGGGTTGTTCCCGGCCGATTTCTAATTGTTTCACCGACCTTAGGGGTCTTTTCCTGTTCTCGGGGGGTCTCGCCCACCAATTGGGGCCATAGCTCCGAACCGGACAGCCATGAGTTACCGTTTAGGGTTATTCCCGGTGTCTCCGGAGTTTTCCGATCTTATTCATAATATCATCTCTGGCCGATTTTCCAAGTTGTTCTCCGTCTTTCAGTGTCATTGGCTATTTTTCCGGGTCTCCAACAATTCGTGGGCCACAGTTCAGAAAAGGACGGCCCTGTGTGGTCGTTTGTTCTATGGGTTATTTTGGATTCACCCTACGTAATTCAGGGTACGTTCCTAGATGATTTCGCTAAGTTTGGGAATACCATTTCGGTAAACAAACACTGCGGTTGACTGCGCGTCGATCTCATCTGCGTCTTTCTCGTCCCTCTTTCGACAGTGGCGCCGCAGTTGCAGCAGTTCCACTCTCTGTCCATTGAAGAGAAGCTCTGCGTGCACACGATATCTTTCTACTCCGCTATGCTATTATCAGCGCGAGGAACTTGTTGCTTGTTATCCCACCCCATTGTAGATAATACATAGTTTTTTCCGTTGCGTGTGGTACTGCCGCGATTTGATTTTAATGTCTTTTGTTTGTACATTTGGGCAGAGGCCGCCAATTATTCAACATTTTTGCAGTTTATATGCACATTGTACGAATAACACTCGTGCACAAATTGACAGGCGGCAACACCGAAAATATATAAAATTCAATTCAATTCAAATTCAAATTATCCTATGATGATCCCATTTACTATGACATGCTTACCGTTTTCATTGTTCACCTCTCCGGTAATACCACTCGTAGTCAGAAAATCTTGTTAAAAGTGAATATAGGCATTATTCCATAATAGTGAATAGTTTTTTATGAACAGTTACAAATTCACATGAGCAGTTTACATCCTTTTCTCCAGCAAAAACGAAGATCAGAAAAGTTTTCAGAATCGGGCATGGGTTTTGCTTTCAACGAATTTTGAATTTCTGAAGATGGTGTATTTGAAGTCTCATTGAAAATCTTGATCAGGGTGTTGTTTTCTTTCCGGGAAAATGGAAGTCACTCTGACATCTTTCTCTGCTGCATTGCGCGGCGGTGAAAGAAAACGAATTCTAAACATTTGCAAACGATTTGCTGCGATATATTCGTAGATCGGTGATAAGGTTTGTAATCCATACTGGCATTCTCCAGTTATATGGAATTATTCGGTGGAACAACACTCGAGGCAGTCCAATTGTGAGTTAGATACGAGTATAAACATTACATAGTAGCTGGTATCCGTGAAGTACATGTGTTATTGGTGAGGCTGGGACGGATTACCATCCCTGGAACCGGGGATACGAGAAAAATAATCAATTTGTGCCGAGCACTATCTGCAAGTAAACAGTTGCGAAACCATCACCCATGATCTCATGTTTTACTCTACTTACACATACATAAGACCAGTGTTGATTTGGCCATGGTAAAACAGAGATCATTCGTATTCCGGGTTTGCTTTTACAATGCTTTTGCTTAAATGTTATCGAAAATACTGTTCTTTTGAGATTTTTATGGAAATTTCACAAGGCTTTTCCTGATATCTAAACGCATTCAATAAACATTTGCTGACAGCTTCTGAAACGGTTTCAAATGTCATATTTTGTGTCGATAATTAGTTCTGAGCAAACGTCGCAACATGGCAACCTGAACAATTTACCTTTAAATACATTCGTAATACGAGTCATGGGACTCTGACCGTCCACGTGATCTAGATGTAAAATTAAAGGGCTTTTGAAAAATTTGTTTAACTAATTTGCAATAATGTTATGAGGAATTGTCAATAGCTGCAATATTTTTAGTGTACATATGCATTTTTGCAAAGATCAGTTACGTATTGTCACATTGCGTCGGTCATTCACACTCTAAAACATTAGCGACTCGGTGAGTGTTCCGCTGGATGTACCTCAAAACAAGTTTCTTGTAACCGGATACACATAATGTACCAAAATACAAGTAAAAATGTAAAAAAGTAAAAAAAAAACAACAAAATGCAAGTAAAATATTTTTTGCAAGTCTCCCTGTCTGTGACATTGTCAACGTGGTTCAACAGGGTGTTATCATTCATCGGAAGGCACATTCTTTTGATCTGGTTATTTCATTCATTTAAAACAGCAGAGTTTTGGACTAATCTTCGATATACGCCTTAAAATAACATAGATAATGTCGAAGATGACATCCGACATCATTATGCGGTTGCTGTGGTTTTGGTTTTGGCGTGATGGTCAGAACTCTGTGGATTTTACCAAGCAGTATTTTTGAAAGAGCTAAATCTGGAAATAAGCAGGTACGTGGAGTTACGGCACAAGAGTTGTCCTGTCTAAGACGATCTCGGTGGGCATGGTAGAGTAGTATCCCTGGAAGCAGTGAATGTGGGAGCAACGTTGCAGCACGGTAGCATTTCGGTTCTTCGGTTCTTTTGGTGCCAGGAAATTCATGGGTGGCATGCACGTGGCGACAACGTTCTTTGGAACGCTTTGGTGAAAATTCACGTGGCGGCACCGTTGCGGCACGGTGGAATTTCGTAGACATTTTTCGGTGGCATAGACGTGTCTAGAACCCCAATTGCCACCAAAAAGAAAAATGCTATATATTAATATCCCATGCGGCCAGGGACGTCCCGCAGTTCTTCTTTTTACAGAGGCGATGGACAGGACGTGATCTGAAATGCCACGAAATGCCACGTAATGCCACGTAATGCCACTGAAATGCCACTGTCTCGCAGTTCTTCATTTTACAGGAGGCCTGGACGTGATCTGAAATGCCACGCAATACCACCGAAATGCCACCGTCTCACATGTTATATGCAAGAAATAATGTACAGCTTTTATCGAAAACAGGATGGCAGAGAAGGCAGAGCATTAGTCTCATAGTTACGAGGTGCCGTGTGCCATTCCTCGTCGACGGTGATTTTTTCAGTGTTTGCACGTGGCATCAAAGAAAATCCACTGTGGCGGCCACGTGAGTGCCATGGTGCTGTCGACTTTATTTGGAGACGGCCATATCAAAGCAATTCCACGTGGCCAGGAACGTTGCTGCCACGGTTCTTGCCACTCAAATGGAACGAGGCGGCAACGCTCTCTGCTTGTAGGGGGCTCAGGCGCGTCGTCGGAAATTGGAATTCAAGAATTTTTTCCCTCAATGGAACACGGTTTGTGACTTAAAGTGAAGCATAAGACGACGCACGACAGCTTTGATCAGAAGCCAAACAAATTTGTCGTTTTCTCTTTCACAGCCTTGAATACGCATATCACTAACATTGATCATTTGTGTGTTTGCTGCAAGGTATCGAGGTCGTTTTTCAGAACAAACACTTACGACTTACGGATGTGTGTTAACAACAACGATTCTCTATTATTTCTTTTGTTGTCTAAAGAAAAACTGATTGCTTGAGCGAAAATCTGCTGTACGAGTAAAGCACTTCACTTAAAACGTTTAAGTCGTTTCTATATTTGTTAACCGAGCAGTCTGTGATGCCATATGGCATCACCAATTTACAAATTTCTATTCCGGACACCACTGCAACCGCATCTTCAATTTTTAATGTGTTTGGGACAACTCCTTGGAAGCCATCTTTACTTTCTATGACACGTTAAATGCAAAGACCAGTACAAAAGCTTCATTCCAAGAACCGAAGATGAACAACCGATATCGGAAAAAAATATAAACGGCGGCCTTCTTTGTCGGCATGTTAAAGCGAAGGCGAGTTGTCCATTAAGGCGCGCATTGCCGGCTATACTTCTTTATACTTCGGCCTACGATTTTCCAGAAATCCGATGGAAAATGTGATCAGATGCGGTCTGGCGTGACCGTCAAAGGATTGAAAAAAGATTTCGAGATAAACGCACATTTATGTATTGACATTATTATTGTTTCTTTTGGCGGCATGCCCTCAGTTTTGTGTATGAATTTTTCTGGTATTTCTTCATTGTCCCTGATTTCGAATAGGGATTTCTGAAGTGCCATTTTTTGAGAAACTAGCTCCCCGGCAGGGATTGGTGTGACATGCCCCCAGCCGAAATTTGACCCGGACACTTTTATCCCGCGCAAATATCTTTACTTTATGATTCCAAATGGCATCATAGATAGTTTAGCTATCGGTGTGTGTTCTAAATTTAGGACAAACAGGTGAGAAAAACGGTAAATCAACAGCATTGAAGCCCGCTGCTCTCAGGTAAATTTGACAGGGTTACAGTTGACACTCAGGAGCACAATTTGGTCACGTTTTAGACGAGATATCAAAGTGGGGTCTCAGTAAAAAAACGATATATTTTACCTAATGGCGATACGACTTCAGGGTTGACATTTGCGGTGCCATATGGCATCCAACATCAAGCATTTGGCCATCCGAGTCCAGCTCTAAACAGTTGATGGTTTGGAAATGTATACCTTTTTAAAAACCATCAGAACGGATGGTGAATCGTTACAGTTCCTCATTGTGTCAATTTCTTGTTGTTTTTAATTTTGTAAGGAACAAGGATCCATTAATCCGGAGTGAGGCCAGTTAGCAAAGGCTATCAGGTTGGCAAATGGCTTCATTTTCCCACGATCGCATGGCTCGGCACCTGTCGTGGACTGTTTGAGTTTCCGTCTTATCGCAGCTCATCTTGACGGCAAATAACCAATATTCGGTGCTCCAAAACAGTCAATAAGCAACGGCATTTCTGACAACAAGCGAAGAGATTCTCTACCGGCGCCTTAAGCGCGATATGAACTGCTTTGCGTCTTTACAAATTTATTGGCTGATTCCCGGTTCTAATTATATTTCTTCAGAAAAGATCCAATTCCTTCAAAATTCGCAGATTCTGTAGGGATGATGTAGGGTGATCAGCTAGCCGCAAACACGTGCCAAGACCGAGTGTGTGCGCCCTATATCGACAACGCCACACTTTTCGTCGCGATGAGCCATGCACGAGAATTCTCAAGCCGCAACTTGGAAAGGCTTTTGAAAAATGGTTCCCTCAAAAGAAGAATAACAAGATGTGGCATATCAGCTTCAGCAGAAATATACGTACATTCAGAGATTTGATATATGATATATGATATATGATATATGATATATGATATATGATATATGATATATGATATATGATATATGATATATGATATATGATATATGATATATGATATATGATATATGATATATGATATATGATATATGATATATGTTATATGCTATATGCTATATGCTATATGTTATATGCTATATGTTATATATATATGATCTGCTATCTGATATATGATATATGATATCTGATATTCTGCTATTGCTTTATATATGTTATGATATATGCTCTATGCTATCTGCTCTATGCTATTGATCTCTGCTCTCTACTCTATCTGCTCTCTGACTATCTATGATCTCTGTATCTGCTCTCTGCCACTCTATATGATCTCTGCTCTCTGCTCTCTGTCTATGTCTCTGATCTCTGCTATCTGCTATCTGCATTCTGTTCTGCTATCTGACCTCTGCCATCTCTCTCTGCTCTCTGCTTATGCTCTCTGCTTCTCTATGCTCTCTGCTCTATGTCTCTGATCTCTGATTCTGATCTCTGATCTCTGCATCTTGCTCTCTGCTCTCTGCTATCTGCTCTCTGCTATATGATCTCTGATCTCTGATATATGCTCTCTGTCTCTCTCTTCTGCTTATTGCTATATGTATTGATAGCAATAACACTTAATCTCATGAACAGAAAGGAAACGGAAGCAGAAAATATGATCCATTTTTAGATCGTTGCTGCTGCTTCTAAAGCCAATGACACAATCCGAAAACATGGCATTACTTTGTCGAGATATAAACTTGATTTCAATCAGAATACATTAACTCTCACTATACTAGGTATCCGGCGCTCCTTCGTCGACTTCGGATGACATGCGAACGAACACTGGCACTTATCCTGCCATCCTGTAAAGCAGCCGTAACTTTTTCCAGCTCTTATCAGAAAAACGCGTTGTCATTTAACGGGATCATCAGCTCAGGAAAACGCGAAAACATTCAACTGGGCTGTTTTGTCAGGAGCTCCAGAACAGACTGGTTGCACGTTTTGCTCTTCGCTAAACATTCAGGGTGCTGTGCTTGGTGATCCGACTGTCTCTAATGAAGTGGATTAGGTCAACTCGGCATTCATGAGACGGAGTACCGCCGGGTTCACAGGGGTGGAATTCCTCAGAACTGGCGTGGCACAGAGACCGAAAGAATTTGAATAAACCATTGTGTGTTTTTCTGAGAGAAGTCCAGATTGCCAGCAGATGGGGTTCTTTTCTCATACCTCCAAGGGAGAAAAAGTCAATAAAAATCAGAGAAGGTGCTCTCCTGTGGTCGAGTATTTCTCGCCTTTTCTGATTTTGAATTCCACTTCCTGTGGCAAATTTCTTTACAACTATTAAGATTCAAACCCGGTGACCTGTGTCAGGAGAAAAAAGTGCGGAACGTCGATCTGCATAAAGGTACGACCCAATAAATGTTTTGGTGGCGCTAAAAATCGGAGCATTTCTGAACAACTCTAAGCGGTAGCAGGATCCCAGTTACCCCCATCCAAAAGGAAAGAGGACAAAAGGGAACAGTCCATGACCGGGAATCATTTGGGACGAGTGGGAGAAATTTTGGAATTTTCACATGTGCCTGAGCGCAAGAGGTACAGCGGCGAGAAAATTACTTGAACCACAAGTACATGTAGTTTCTTCGACCTTTCAGAGAAAACTGGACAATTTGTGATGATTTCAGTTTCAAGAAATCTGATTTTGTTGCGTGGAAATATGCATTTTCAGTGATGGAACACTGATTTCAATGGGTTCGAGATTTCCCCGAAAATCCGCAAAAGAAAGTTCACCATGTGTGGTCCTATTATTTTCCTCGCCACTGTACATTGTCTAACATAGTTCACCGCAAAAACGAGTGGTTTCGATACGAAAATGCGCAGCAAAAACACGCTGCCGAAAAATGCAAATGTTCGCACAATCGCAAAATTAAAAAGTGGAAATTCAAAATTCAGGAGGCTTCGACTCCTTGAAAATCCCGATCGTCTGAAAGTTAGTTCCGACGGCGGTATACACTTGAAATGAAAGGGGGAGTTCGTGGGTGAAGCTGCACATGGCCGGAAGCAAAAGATGGCCGCTCTGGTTGGGGAATTTTCATTGACGATTTTGGAGAAGTTTTGTGGAGCTGAATGGGGGTTTTTGGGGAAAAGCTGTTGGGAAAAGTCGATCTTCGGTCATGGAATTTGATATTCGAGTTAGTCTTGGTGGACACAAGTTGTCATGGGAAAAGTTATTGAGTCGCCATTGACAAGTCGCCATCCTTTTGATATTTTCAAGTTCTGACAGTTAATTCCTGTTTGTCGCAATTGATCGTCAAACAACGAGTTTCGACATCGTTTTCCGAGATAATTTAGTCACCTTCTGTTGTGATATGTTGTCGAGTTTCGTCATGAACGTAAGCTGGCTTCGTAAAATGCCAGAAATCCAAGTTTACCGAACGTGTCTTGACAAACTGTTGTTAACCACACCTACCTGCATGGAATGAACATGAGTGTCGATCATGTCGATGTTGCAGAGTCGTCGGTCCTGGTTGCGTTTGGACAAAAGCATGCCATGCTCACGCATTCGTCGGGTTATTAATAACCACAATTAACATCACCTGGTTGATGTCTCATAAACGCGAGTGTGTCTGTGATACCTGCAGGGTGGTGTCGACGAGGTGTTGACCACGAACTCGTTGATCGATGTCGATTGATGACACGAGAATCTTCACCACTGATGGTATATGAAGGTGTTGGCAATCTCGCTGTGCCAGTCGTGATTGATGTTGGCCAAGCCACAATCACGGCATCAGTCAATTGTCCAGTGAGTGGATATGTTGAAGATATCCTCGACGTCCCTTCTCTTCGTCCCTCCCTTTTTCTGCGCGGTAGGTAGGAGTTCGACTCCCAGGTTGCGCGTTGCACCGCGAAGTGTCAAACCGAATGAATAGGGCGGTTTTCAGGCGTAGTTTAAGTTTGGCCACAGGGCAACAGCCAGAATTGTTCCCTTTCGTAGATAAGAATGCACAGATAGACGAGGATCCTCGACACAGGTATTTCTTTGAGTTTGTCTATTGTTCTTCTTTTTGTGTTCAGAAGATGGTTTTTCATAGTTGTTAATACAAGAATAATTCCTTTATTTTCTCAGCATATATTCTCTGGTTTAGTTCCTTGATTGCCTTGGAATGGTGAAGTCCAGCTCTGTCATGGTGGACCCTGAAGGTCGTTCAAAAGCCAAGTGTGCTCTCCAACTGAAGTCCGGTACAGTCTATTTGGTTTGTCAGAAAATTTTATCTGTGCGACAAAAGGGCCTCTAGGAAGGTCTGACTTGTCCAAGCCCATATTCAGTAAAATCAATCCAGCAAGATAAGACAACCGAATAGACTATACCGTTTCAGACCGTTTCAGACATTGGACAAATATTCGACCACCATTTTGGCTTTACCCTCAAAAATGAACCCACGCGGCCCACGTCAAAATCATTTCACATCTAACTTTTTCACCATAGCAAAAGGCATTTTCGCACCATTCAGAAACCCCGACAATCAGGATGCATGCAGAAACGGAATGAATGACACAGATTAAAAAAGAATGTCGCAAAGGGAAGTGGAGTTTTGACGGCGCAGGTCAGGGCTGCAGTGGGCCAACAATTAGGTTCACCTGCACCCAGATCGACAGATACCTACTGAGACATGGAATGCTGGCCATTTTTGATTGTCGTAAACGCGGGTCCACGGTGTTGAGTGTAGCACTGAAGAGGGGCAAAACATGAAATTTTGTTCAACGCCTGACCAGCATGTCGAAAATCAAAACTGGATATTCGCAGAGAAAATCTGCAGAGTGCAGAACTCCCTCTCTCCTGATAATGTGTGCTAAAACATTGTACCTAACTGCGGTGAATGTCGTTCCGCTGCTTTCGGGAAATTGGTCATACCAATTTTGCACAACGATTTTTTTCCAGTTTTGAAAAGCAAAATCTTTTTTGTTTTTTTGTCATTTTGAAAAAAATTAAAGCAAAAAAAAAACAAAACTAAAAAAAGAAAAAATTGCAAACCAGGAAGAAATAACGAAAAAAGTCGAAAAAAAAGAAAAGGAAGACCGAAATCGCAAAAAACACGAATAGTTTTCTCAGTGATGTCCACGAGGTTCATTTTGGAGACTGAAAAGCATTTTGAAAAAATCGTTGCACAATTCTGACCTGGGCTCGAACCCACGATCTTCTGACTCACGGCCGGACGCGCTAACCACTCGACTAACATACCTCAACTCATTTCCCTGCGCTGAAACAGTAGTTTTAATTCACGCGCGCAAGCATGCGCTCGAAAATATACGATGTGCGCACTGTTGCAGGCAGGCAATATGCAGTGACCTTTCTTGTGACCTTTTTGTGACTTCCAATTCTCCGATCATGCCCATCTTCGAATTCAGTCTCAGCTTGGTGTTCAAGAACTTCTCAGCAAAATTTGGCTTCGAAATTCCATTGCGTTCGAAAGTTATCGTGTTCACAAACAAACAAACAAACATACAGACAAAATCCAAATCGAAGTCATCTGTAAAGCTCACTTCGTTCGCAATAACAATATAGCACATTTCAACATGTTTTTACTCTTTTATAGTTTTTCATTTTTCGCTAAAAAGAAAGGCACGACTGCTACATTAACAGACAAGATGAACGTTGAACTATTTTCGACACCGTGCGTAAAATTATTGTAATTATCCACGGTGCTTTACATTTTTCCGAAATAACAAGCAAAACACTCACTCTTGAACGTGTTGATATGTAATCCAATACCTCTGTATCTGTTTCACCGATAACTGATGCACTATTCAGTTACATTCTGAGCTGTTTTTCCTTGATATATTTTGCTGGTTTTTTTATTGTATAACGAGGTGCAAAGCAAAATAAGTCCAATACCAATTATACAATGCGTGTACAACTTTTCGTAAATATAAACTTGATTTAGTTTTTCTTATTACGTAAACTTGTTGACGTTAAATTTTAAATTTAACTTTCAATGTGATTAGAATCTGTTGGTTTGACTTGCGAACCTCTCGTTAAAATTCTCAAATGCCCGTATTTTATCTCTTAGTTTCTGAAAGGTGAAGAAACCACTAACCTCCACTGTCATCGCAGAAACATTCATTGTATAACAGACTATTGTTGAACTTCTGAGCAAATTCCTCTGCAGCAGATAATTAATGAATGTAATCAAATCGATAAGCATCTAACCCTTGAGCTTCAAAAGGATAAATATTTCAGCAAAACGATGGAAGAAATCAACTCAAAGGGCCCAAAGTGCAAAATCTCACACATGGAATTAATCAAAAGCATAACAGATGTGTTTGAGATTAAGCTTTGTTGACTAAAACAACTCACTGTGTATTTAATCTTGTTTTTGTCTTGAACGATGATGTAAATGAAAATTTAAATGGAAACGCGCGAAAAAACATCTCAATTTCAACAAATAATGCGCTCCTTTGTGATGTTCATTTACAAGTTTCAGTAAATCTGCACGTTGCTGAGTATTTAAATTTTACCATTTTAAACATGGCGGATAAAAGAAGCTTGTGTACTAAAATCTATTGTTCTCTTTTGTGGGAGTTCGCATTTTTCGTTGAAATATGATTTTGACGGCTAAAAGGGCTTTGAAATTGATGCAATAAAAATAATTGTTCAATGAGAACTGATGGCCACAGGAGGTTGGCGGTTCTAACATTTCTAGTCCGTAGTCTTTCCCATTTGTCCTCCGATGACGATAGTCTTTAAAATACTGCATGTGTAATTTTTCCCCAAGTTAAGAATTGCTATTCATTTTTACACTTGGAGAGAAATAATGTCTCAAGTTAAGTTAAACGGGTCCGCACTTTATTGATAAAAACGATAGCAAAATTGGATAGATTAACACGTTTCACATACCATTCGCTTCAAGAGTAGATTGGAATTCGAGAAGTGAACCTGCGATGTCGATCGTTAAAAAATAAATGTCACGAAAAATTTAGAATAATAAAGGGATAGAACTCTTATTTACCGTGACTGATCTAAAACGACCCATTCCTTTCGGATAAAATACTACATGGCATTCGTGAGGTGGTGTCTGCTAGAAACTGTGTAGTCTTACAGGACTGCTTATGTGCCTCTGATCGCCTTGCAGGAATTTCATCGAGATCATTTTCCGCAGGAATATTTGATTTGATTGATTGATTTGATTGTTTATATTTAGGAGCTTGGCTCCGTTTCATATAACATGTGGATATTGCAAAAAAAACTGTTGAGTCGGATATCCCGTTTTCGGCTCCCATTTCTAACTGATCAAACTTCGAAATTCACTCCAGTGGAATTAAAGGGAGTCAGATTCCTGCTCGACACACGCGAATACTGTGAGACAGCCTTCCGTTGAATTTCTTCCTTCAGCCGGTACGTCTTGCAAGTTTTGCTGCATCATTCAAGTTCTGGTGGCTATGATTTGGGAAATTTAATATTCAGTTTAAAGAAATAGGCTTACGTCTCCTCGGTTTGATCGTCTCACTAACATGAGAGATCAAGATTACGCAAATGATTTAGTTTTTTGTAGTAGAATCGCGTGCCATTCGGACTACTCAGTGCTGAGTTGGAATTAGTTGAGTGCGGGAGCTTCCTAATTTTGCACACCGTCGAAACCTATTCCAATAAGTAGAAGTACGCTGATATTCTCAGAAAAAGTATCTGTTAAACATTGATGATGGTCTAGCTACAAAGCTGCATGTTGGGCGATTGCTTGACAGGTGAGTATCTTATCGTAGAACCTTCCAGCGGGTACATGACCAAACAACCAATTGTTCTCACTTAGCACCAACGCTGACCTCTCGAACAACCAGTTCCATAGAATTTGGTAAGACCGTGTTTCATAACATTATAGATAATCCTACTTACACGGTCGATGAGGTTCGGCTGGGAGAGGTGTTTTTTACTGATTTGGCGCCTATACGGAAAAACAGTTAAGCTCTTTCTGCTTGCACAAGCGCAGTCCTTTCTTAAGTTTGGCTTTTCACTGAGGATTGATTTTCCACATGTGCCATTAAGAACATTGACGATGAGAATTTTCTGCAGGAGAACATTTTCAAAAAATAAGCCTCTTCTCAGCTCGCATCATGTAAAAATATCAGTGCCATCCTTGGACCATTTCAATTACCCGACTGTTTCAGATGTCAGCATTATGTACAATTCATAGAACAACGATTACCAGTCAGTCCTATTGGAAGTTTTGCCTCTTCTGACCTGAAGGGAGATGTGAGTAATGCACTATGGCCCATCATCCCGTTTCAGCAATTAGGAGTTATACTCCTCGTTATACTCCTCGTTATACTCCTCGAATGCTACACAAGATGATGTAAGGGCGTGGTAAGCTGAGGCATGGCCACTCGGTTCACATGATCAAAGTGCTATGATGATCTCTGGAAGCATTTGGAATCCATATTATGGACGTTTCAAGAGTTTCATTATAAAATGAGCTCTTTCGAATAATGCTACAGGCCTTCGAAACAAACAGAAGCCGATTGAAAACTCCAACGCTAATTCAACCATCAAAGGTACATCGTCCTGCAACAAGTCTGAAAACGATTGGTAGGCATTTGGAACATGCCACCAAATGGAATTGATCGTGCCTTCAATCCCAGAGTAACGTCACTTCAATTGCGTTCAAATGAACAATTTGAAATGTTGAGGAATAAACAGGAATCCGAATGAGGAAAACAACTTGTCCCCACAATTTTTATCAGAAATGGAATCCTCTGATGAAGTCATTCACTGTAATTCAAAACCATTGTTATATTTTTCTGGGTGCCACTGCATTATTTTGTCAGAGTAGAATTCTTTGAAATGCCACACATTCCGATGGATTTTGCGATTAACACGCATTACCGATCAGTTTACGAAGTTTCAAATTGACGATTTGGAAAAAGATCCTCGCCAAATGCAAAAAGATCGTAATGAACTTCCAAAAGATGTCCCTTATTTTCAAAGGTAAAGAGGCTTGGCGCGACTGGTCTTGTGCCATAAACTCACCCACTCCAGAGGTATTTTAGTTCCATCTCAGTTCACTTGAGAGCCTCCTGGTTTTCGAACACTATGCCGTATTATTACCCCGATCCGAACCAAATGACTGTAGTTTTCAGCGACAGTATATTAATGAAAAATCGGGCTTCGTAAACGATATTCAAGTCCCGTTCTACTTATGCGTTCTACCGTTCTGTACATGTATATGATCGTTCCTTGCATGCGCCACATGCAACGCGCGTACACCAGGTATGGAGTGGCATCGTCTGCAACTTTTTCTTTTTTCCTACTTTAAATCTTTTTCTTTAGATATTCGGAATGTTGTGAACGAGAAAAATTTGGACCTTTTGTGTAACTACAGATATTAATTAACGCGCGTACACCAGGTATGGTGTGGCATAGTCTGCAACTTTTTCTTTTTTCCTACTTTAAATCTTTTCTTTTGATATTCCGAATGTTGTGAACGAGAAAAATTTGGATCTTTTCTGTAACTACAGATATTAATTAAAAGTCCTGTGAAACTCAGCTAATTGGGTTTGTTCATGAGATCTCGCTAAGTCTAGAGAGGAGAGAACAGGTGGATGCAGTTTTCATTGACTTTGAGAAGGCCTTTGACAAGGTCAACCATCAGCTGCTGTTGGGGAAGCTTTCAGCAGCCGATTTTCCAGTTCCTTTGATCTCGCTCTTGGAATCATATTTGTCCAACAGAAGGGCCTTTGTTTCGGTGGGTGGGTGCTTGTCTGAGGAAGCGCTGTTTTTATCCTCAGGAGTTCCACAAGGAAGTTCACTCGGGCCACTGCTTTTCTTATTTTATATCAATGATATTTTGAATGATCTGTGCTGTACTGCTAGGCTTTTTGCAGATGATCTAGTTATTTATTGTCCTTTTGTTAGTCCTGAGTCCCAAGACATTTTGCAGTCTGACCTTATTAAAATTCAGACCTGGTGCCAAAAGTGGAAGATGAAAATAAATGTCGGGAAGTGTGCTTCAATGACCTTCCTCAGATGCATCAGGCCTGGCATTCAGATGCCGAAACGAACTTATTCGTTGAGTGGGACACTTATATGCAATGTGTCCTCTTTCAAATATTTGGGTGTGACACTGATGAACACTTTGAACTGGAGCGAGCATATCAGCATAGATGTCAACAAAGCCAAAGCCGCCTTGGGAGCTATCCGGCGCAATCTGTCTCACACGGAGAAGGGTATCAAGCTAATGGCCTACAAAGCGTATGTTCTGCCCATTCTGGAATATGCGTGCTGTGCCTGGGATCCGTTTCTTTTGAGTCACATTGACGCTCTCGAAAGGGTGCAGAGAAGTGCGGCACGGTTTATCATGAATGACTACGGCTACACATCCAGTGTAACGGCTATGCTTAGTGAGCTTGAGCTCTCGCCTCTGTCTCAGAGAAGGTCGGACAGACGCCTTTACACTTTGAAAAAAATTCTTGAGGGTTCCCTGCTCATCCCTCTTCCGGGTGAAATTCGAGCGAGCCAGTTCAATAGTAGCCGCTCGCATACCAACACATTTCTTGTTCCCACTGTAAAGCTCAACACACACTTTCATTCTTTTTTTTTCCAAAAACCCTTCGGGAATGGAATTCTCAATGACTCTCACATAATTAGAAATTCTCCTGCTCCTTCATTTAACTTCATATCTAACTCGGATTTATTTGATCACATTCCATGATGTGTTTTCTCTTTATTGTCTCATGGTCGTTTTGTTGCCCTGCTAATTTGTTTTCATATTCCTTGACTGTTAATACGATTGTATGTTTGCATTTACATAGCAAGCTAAATTCCAAATACAATACAATACAATACAATTAAAGCGCGTACACGAGGTATGGTGTGGCATCGTCTGCTACTTTTTCTTTTTTGCTACTTTAAATCTTTTCTTTTGATATTCCAAATGTTGTGAACGAGAAAAATTTGGATCTTTTCTGTAACTACAGATATTAATTAACGCGCGTACACGAGGTATGGTGTGGCATCGTCTGCTACTTTTCTGTTTTGCTACTTTTAAACTCTTTCGTTTGATATTCCGAATGTTGTGAACCAGAAAAATTGGACCTTTTGTGTAACTACAGATTAACTATTGGGAACCTTTTTGTAACGCCTTTATGTACTACAGATTAACGCGCGTACACCAGGTTATGGAGTGGCATCGTCTGTACTTTTTCTTTTGTGCTACTTTAAATCTTTTCTGTTGATATTCCGAATGTTGTGAACGAGAAAAATTTGGACCTTTTGTGTAACTACAGATATTAATTAACGCGCGTACACGAGGTATGGCGTGGCATCGTCTGCTACTTTTTTTTTTGCTACTTTAAATCTCTTCTTTGATATTCCTAATGTTGTGAACGAGAAAAATTGGATTTCTGTAACTACAGATATTAATTAACGCGCGTACACCAGGTATGTGTGGCATCGTCTGCTACTTTTTCTTTTTTGCTACTTTAAATCTCTTTCTTTTGATATTCCAAATGTTGTGAACGAGAAAAATTTCGATCTTTTCTGTAACTACAGATATTAATTAACGCGCGTACACGAGGTATGGTGTGGCATCGTCTGCTACTTTTTCTGTTTTGCTACTTTAAATCTCTTTCGTTTGATATTCCGAATGTTGTGAACCAGAAAAATTTGGACCTTTTGTGTAACTACAGATATTAATTAACGCGCGTACACCAGGTATGGAGTGGCATCGTCTGTTACTTTTTCTTTTTTGCTACTTTAAATCTTTTTCTGTTGATATTCCGAATGTTGTGAACGAGAAAAATTTGGACCTTTTGTGTAACTACAGATATTAATTAACGCGCGTACACGAGGTATGGCGTGGCATCGTCTGCTACTTTTTCTTTTTTGCTACTTTAAATCTCTTCTTTTGATATTCCTAATGTTGTGAACGAGAAAAATTTGGATTTCTGTAACTACAGATATTAATTAACGCGCGTACACCAGGTATGGTGTGGCATCGTCTGCTACTTTTTCTTTTTTGCTACTTTAAATCTTTTCTTTTGATATTCCGAATGTTGTGAACGAGAAAAATTTGGATCTTTTCTGTAACTACAGATATTAATTAACGCGCGTACACGAGGTATGGTGTGGCATCGTCTGCTACTTTTTCTTTTTTGCTACTTTAAACCTTGTCTTTTGATATTCCGAATGTTGTGAACGAGAAAAATTTGGATCTTTTGTGTAACTACAGATATTTATATCCCTTTGTTGTCAGATTTTGTGATGTTGCGCTTTAAAAGGCAATGTCGCTCACAAGTGCAAGTCTATCCCATTTGGAAAGGTTTGCCGGTCGGTAGCTGAAAAGCTTTTCATGTCAAGTCTGGAGAAGGACCAGGTCAAATCAAATGGTATCAGCAGCCATCAAAGGAGTAATTTTTGGTGGGCTAAAAAAGAATTTCAAAAGAAATTTTATCCAATACTGACAACCTTTTAGTAGGTATATTTTTTGGGTCAACTTGAATGTCGTTGGGTGAAAATATTTTTCCGTATTTTTGCGTGTCCGTATTTAAATATGAGTGACTCTTTTCGTTTCAAGTTTATCTGTTAAGCATTTAGAAATCTACGAATAGTTAGCATATTTAAGAAGAATGAAGGCAATCTGTCATTAAATTTAGCGTTCACACAAACGTAATGCCATTTTCTGTCATTCACCTTGTGAGATTGCTGCAACTGTAGATAACAATTCGGACGTTTTTCCTCCTTCGGGGCTAGCTGCTTGAAGATTCGTTTCTAAAAAAAATCGAAATGAACTTTTAGGTGTTGGACATCTATTCATATGTAATCAACATCTTAATCTTTTATGCAGCAAATTTTAACGTCGGTAGAGAACGACGGTGGTGGATCGCTTGGTTCTTTGCGCCTAAAAATTTGTCCCGCGCATCACGAGTATCATGCTAATACGAGTAAACATCCCTGTATTCAGAACATATAACATAAATTTATAAATTCACCCTGATTAAAGAAGCAGGTTAATGAACTATAAGATAAGGTATAATGACCGGCCACTCTGCCGGCAAACATCGGTAGGAACCTGACAAGAAAAATACAAAACTCTAAAGACCGGCTAGAAACGATAGTGAACGAATAGGCAGCAGATGTTGTAATCAGGACATCAAACGTTTCTGATCAAAACATGAACGACAGACGTGAAGTGATAATGCTTCTATAAAACACGATCAATTTATAATTTTTTCAGCGGGAAAACG
Source organism: Sinentomon sp. SZTP_YWyxl (assembly GCA_030068105.1). NCBI lineage: Eukaryota > Metazoa > Arthropoda > Protura > Sinentomata > Sinentomidae > Sinentomon > Sinentomon sp. SZTP_YWyxl. The sequence continues at coordinate 29,133 of JASGXE010007195.1, forward strand.
ATATGGTACTGAGAACGACTTTCAAAAAAAAATCGGAAAACCGTTGTTCATTTATCCAAGGTTTTGCTTTGAAAGATCCGTGTGTAAATGAACAACTCATGTGGTGTATCTTACGAGCACATCATATCTGCGGTGCTTCCTCAACATCGGTCCTTCCTATGCCAGTATTTATCTGCGCGAAAACGGGATATAGGCTTTTAGGATCCGTTGTCGCACACCTCTCCGGTGATTCCTTTACGTCAATGGACTTTCTCTATGTTTTAACTGCTCGAAGAAAGGAAATTCAGAAGAATTTGAAAAAATTACAATCAGACCGATCCGCTTGATCTGCTTTCGATCCACGAAGTTGTTCATTGAGACCGCGCATGTGCGAAGCATGTTGTCATAATATTGCAATTTTATTCGCAATGTTCAAATCGCGTTAAGAAATCATGAGAAGTTAAAGGACCTCAAATACGGCCACGGTTATATTTAACACGCAATGTATATACAGTAAGCGCCGTAAGTTTCCCATTATATGGACCATCATGTTTATTGCATTCTGCCATCCCATAGCTGTGCATCAAGCATCGTGACTATGGTTATTTGGAGTCTGAGTCTCGAGTAGCCATTTCTGTCGGCCACCTCCTCCGAGCTATTGTGGTGGTCTCGAATAAATAAAATAAAGAAACAAGAATTAACCACTGGTCGTTGGTGTGCCTCATGTCGCCGCCATGTTGCGACCAAAACTACCATTTACAGAACGAACGCCAACCTCGAACACCCTGCCTTCACTCTGGGTGATGAGCACAAACGGGTGGATAGCCACCTTGCCGCACTGAGCGTCAATTTCACAGCCACGGTATACACGAGAAAACACGCAATCCATATTCGTCCACATGACGGGAGACTTGTGGCGCATACGATATAGCATGCAAACGTAAATACAGCATATTGGACTTTCTGAAATTGCAGAAGGTTACCATAATTTCTCGACGAATTCACTAATATCTAACCACGTGGATATTCTCATCCATATGCATAATGTGTGTCCGAATTTAAAGCGTCTCTTACGATCACGTGAGAAAAAGTCATGTATTGTCACTCGAAACGGGCCTATCGACCGCATATCCCGCACGCAATTTATTATGACCGCGGAAAAAGAAGCAACGTTATAGACTGCGATTCCATGGTCATAGAGAAGTATCAGTATGAATAAACCAGTTTCTCAGGCCACTGTCTCAGTTGTAAGCAAAAAAGTCAATGAAGGAAAACTATCTGATACGTTAAATTGTGTGTGGATATTCAATTAAAATCAATCATTTACTACATCACATTTTTCAGTCTTATGTATTCGGGATTGCTTGCGAAGGTCGCTACAGTGGCCATTGAGCAGCAAAACCCTAAATTTCCGACAAAATTCCACACCAATCCGTCCATTCTTTCTTCAGTCGGAAAAAGCTCAAAGTGAGCACAGGCATTCTTCTGACTTGTGGAATTTTAGTTTATTATTCCTTATAGGAAAAGCTACTTGTGTATCCCGTATTTATGATACATCGAACGTTTTGAAGGAGGGTTAGATTATCTTGGGAGGTGCAAGTTCTGGCGGTGTTTTTAACAACACATTTTTTCCGAGGTTATTCATCTCTTATCAGCGGTATTAAAATTTGATCGTTCCGTGTTGTCTGACCACCAGGCGTGGTCACGTTCAATCCTGAAAGTTGATGATGATTAAAGGTTGGTTTCTTTAACAAGGGGGAAGTTGTCGAAAGCTGGTTTCTCAATGGAAGTGCGTTTTCTGTCTGCAGAATGAGATGTTTCCGCAGATTTGCAGCACCCTGGATGCCCCCAATCAAGTAAACGAAAAACCAGTATCCAGTGTGTGCGTTAAACGATATGGTGAATCACAAATGACATCGCATAACTTGGGTGCCATGAAAAATTGTAACTTTGCAGGATTTATGATCGAACAATACTTTTCAAAAAGGAGAATGACAAACAGATATTGCTAACCTTGTTCAAGTTCATCCTTCAGGTTATTTTTGATATTGGTAACAAAAAGCTGTTTCTGTATTAGCATATCTAAAAACAAAAGTAGACAAATAGTTTGTACTTTTTAATTTTTTTTTATATCTTTATTTCATTGTATTTTTATTTTATTTTTAACATAACTCGCATTGTCTTTATTTTGTATTTTTTATTCAACTCGAAATGTGTGCTTTGTAGTTTTATATCTTAAAATATCTGTTTTTTATTTTTATGTGTTTTGTAATGTTAATATTCGAAACAATATCTGTCTCTAACTTGTTGTTCTTTTTAGTTCTCAAGATCCAAAACAGATCGCCCTCTATGATCCAGAGATCCAGAATTAAAATCCCCCTGCAGGGGCGTGAATCACAGCGTTATTCCTTAGTGTCCACGTCCCTTCGCACCCAGAGAGGCTTCCAACGATAACTGGAATAAACTGGGTGGCCAAGCATTCCACAGCGAAATGGATGAACGCAAGCACGGCCGAATGCTTTCTCATGCACGTTTCCAGTTAAACAAGCAGAAATCAATTTTCACAGCCATAAACGAACCTTTATCTTAATCGCTAAACCAATTTTCTCGGGCAGGTTGACCGTATGGAAAAAATGGCAGCTTTTACTGGGCACAACAGCCAAGTCTAACTTTATTCACGCACAGCAAAGCATTTTGAAAACAGCATACGGCGAAGTAACTACCTCGTTCTGCAGGTCCTCGTCCCGGAGGTTTTTGTTGTGATTGAGCTCCTCGCAAACACGGACAACGGGTGAGAAAAGCATTCCTGAATGTTTTGCATTCAAGATTTCCCATTTGTCACATATCGAACTGAATTTCTAAGCTACTATGTTTGCATACTGTCATAATTTGTTCATGTTGCTTTCCAGTGATATCGTTATACCTATTATGTTTTCGAGTATTTCGGCATTTCTGTCTGCTGGGCGCGCTGTGTTGCAAGCAGGGCGCTCCGAATAGCGTTCTGTTTGCTGACCTGTGTGAGCTAACGAATGTTCTCTTCTTCAATTCTTTCCGATCAACCTGGCAGTCTCATTAGTCCCCACAACCGTTTGTGTTATTTTCCTCAGTCAGATTTGGATATCCAGAAGCCCACCTTGCGTCTCACCGGTAGCAGCCGGTAGTAACATGCCGAATACGTGCACCATTTACATTTATTGGATCCTCTGAAGGAAATGGTTGCCACCATTACAAGATGAAAGTCGCTTGAATTATATCTCCCTGTTGACGTGGCATGTCGATTACAATTGAAATATTCTGGCTGAAAACGACCGCGATTAACATATGGCAAATCCGACGATGCATGGGGTCCTCTGCGTCGACCAAATCGTTGCCGAAATCATACTGCTCTTCCGATATCATTTTCCCGTGAGATCCATATTTCGCATTGGAAATTTATCCTCCGGTTTAAATCAATAATCGATTCAGTTGACAGAAAATGAAGCGAGAATTTAATTTCTGTACGCAATGCTCATTTATTTTCCATTGTTAGCCGTCCAACAATTTTAGCCAGCGAGCCCAGTGTCGAAATGACCACAAATGAAACACAATCCTGTCATTTATTATGAAATCTCGCCGCTTGGAGTTTTTGAAAAAAGTACGAAATTGAAATTTCTTAATTATCAACCCGACGCAATGTGGCAATGAGACGCGTCCGAAGTACAGCGTATCGCTTGCTGATGGTCTGCTTGTCGCACGATTAAATCATGACAGCATAAAAATGTGGACGAGATGTCGTCTGCTGAATAGTTAAACAAGAAGATATTCTAATAGTCTTTTACCTATTTAGACTGATCTGAAAACAATGTAATAGATCAGAGATGTTGAAATCGCATTGCACAGGCGGATCGTGATTCCCTAATAAACGATCACATTCTGCCAATGTTTCCCATTGCAACAGGAAGAGTCAAGTTTAAGCCAACGGCAAGGATTCCGACCGTTCTTTTGCGCTCATTCGTCAGGCTTGTCTCTCAGATGATTGCTATTATGCATCGCCATGTTTGTATCATTGTTTCATTACAATTTCTGTGCTCTCTTTCCACCTTCATCAGCGGCAGAAGCCGGGGTGCGAGAGAATATTTTTTGTAAATGCTTGGATGTCGTCCTTGGCCGCGCAAACATACGGCAAGTGCCGAAAACTGGCGGAAACCAAGCACCTGCCTTTTGTTCGACCCCCCTTCTATAATCGATTCCTGTAGTTTGTTATTCGTAAGGGCTGCAGCGATTTCGTCAATTGTGGGCCACACTGATCGAATGGGCATTCAGTCGGCAATCCCTGTTCCAAAATACACGCTTTATCAAATGTCTTCGAACATAGGAGTTTAATTTGAACTCAGGCGCCATTTAGAATCAATGGCAGCTTGCGCCGCAAGTCTATGGGATGAGGCGTGAAGTTGCACCAAGGCCTGTTAAAATTAGATGGCCCTGTGTTTTTTGAATGATGAATGAATAACTATGTTTTGTGAGGGGTTCCCCACTATCATACGTAAAAAACAATGAAACTTTTTCAGGAACAAAAATCGGCCAAGCGAATGTGCTTATTTTGCAGTACGAAGGAATCAAGGTGGAGGGCGATCTCTGACTGGAAATGGACATTTTTGGATCAAAAACATAATTCTCAGTGAACCTTTCGCTAGATAAGTCCATTGAATATCAGATTGTAGACTGGAAGACAAGTATCTGCGGAATGTTGAATAGGGAATGCTGGGGAAATTAACAGACCAGGAACTGAGTATAGTCGAACAGACCAGAGTGAAGCGGACGACATTTTCCAGAGACTAGTCCTCTGTTGAGACTAATTGGTTGACTGCTAATGTGCTTGCACTACCAAAACATTGGTAAATACTGTGATAAGGTTTATTGGACATCCGGAATCTTGTGCATGGCTGATTCTGTTGCAGAGAAACCGCTGACTGCTTTCTGGTCTTCTTAACATTAAACATAACAAAATAAGGTAGAAACGCTTAACATTCCGTGGTGTGAGGTGGTACAGGAAGCTCCTAACAATTGGCAGATAGGAGACTGATGTAGTCTAATAGATTTTTTTCCGCTGTTGTGTTCCATAAATAGAGATCCTGGCCTGCGTTGCCCTTCACTGACCCAGTTGACTCAAGAGGGCTTGAACTTAACAACCCGATTGTGCAAAATGACAAAATATCGGAACATTTTATAAATCATTTATCAAAACAGAGGACCCATAGCATGTGGTTACGCCGAATTCTTTTTCGACGAGGAAAGGGCCCAAGATAAAAACGCAGGTTTTACGTACCATTTGCTTTGTCCTCAAGGTTCTTGACTTCTGTATCTCCCGTGTCTAGAGGCCCTGTCTTATTCTGCTGTTCTATCCTCTTCTTTGCAATATCTACTATTGCCTTGGCGATAGCTTCATATCCATTATCACTAAGAAATTTGCTAAATCCGTCTGCAAAAACAATGTTGGAAAATTACCAGGAACTGTTGTTGGTTTCATTTCTCATTTCGGCAAATAGCTATCTGCTGTCGACAGACATTTACAATTTACTTTAGAGTTAAACCATTTTCGGGTTAACTGATTCCAATACTTGGTAGTTTTATCATACTGGGCAAAGAACCAAGAGTGCAGCACGTTGCAAAAAACCTGTCGGACATACCTACAGAGGGAATGGGAGATGATGTTTTTCATTTGCAAAAAATGCTGTCGGACATATGGAGACGAAATGGGAGAAGATGATTTCCATTTGCAAAATAATTTTTGGCAAATGAATTGGATTTTTTTACTTTTGCAGAGCCGAAGAACACATTTTGCCCATTTTGTATTTTGCCATTTTGCCCATTTTGCAGAGCCGAAGCCCATTTTGCAGCCCATTTTGCAGAGCCGAAGAATACATTGACTCTTCGCGGTGTTGTACTTGTTACGTTGATTCCAAGAGCCGATTCCACAATGCGGACAACGCTCAGAAACTACCGAGACCGTTTCTCCAGAATGGTCATTCTGAAAACGGTAATGAATCGAAGCATTGCGGATTTCCATCAAATTTTTCAATTCTACTCATAACAGACACACGCACTAAGAATCGTAAATTCGTTATCTAAGTTCAGACATCCATACATTTATTTTTCAGCGAACAACCTATCCCTTTGGAGTTAGAAAGGGGGTTTAACTTGGAAATCGGATTCGTTACATTTTCCCTCCAATGATTCTTTGCGATCACTTTTACCAGTATCCCAATATCATTTTGGAATCGATAAAATTGCCTTATGAGGTGACGACGCTTCGATGAACATGCCGCATCTTCTTTTAAGCGGGAATTGTGCGCTAGTAAGGAATGGCTTCGATGATTTTGCATTTCATATGGATTTGGGATATCGCGTTTTTAGTTAATATAATGTGAACAGACAGATATGACCATCTTTGATAGGAGAATTGGAGGATTTCGTGTAAAGGAGTAATTTTTCTGCCTCAGTACGAGTATGTCCGGAGCAAACAAAGAAAAGAATTAGTGTTTGAGCCGTTTGCTAAGTCTGCCGCGCAACAGAAATTCGATCAATTTGCTGCAAACGCTTCATACCTAATGTATAGTTTTTGTCGTATCAAGATAAACAAGGGTATCTCATGACTCTTTCAGGCATATTTGCTACTTTTGATCCGCGTGAATTGGCATATTTCAAAACATTTCACCAGGGCTTTCGAAAAATATTGAAGGGCTCGAAAAATATTGAAGGGCTATAGCCCTTCAATATTTTTCGAAAGCCCTGGTGAAATGTTTTGAAATATGCCAATTCACGCGGATCAAAAGTAGCAAATATGCCTGAAAGAGTAATGAGATACCCTTGTTTATCTTGATACGACAAAAGCTATACATTAGGGATGAAGCATTTGCAGCAAATTGATCGAATTTCTGTTGCGCGGCAGACTTAGCAAACGGCTCAAACACTAATTCTTTTCTTTGTTTGCTCCGGACATACTCGTACTGAGGCAGAAAAATTATAGTAGCAAATAAAAGTAGCAAAAGTAGCAAATATACCTGAAAGAGTCATGAGACACAGAGGAAGTGTGTTATCTGCACAGATTTACAGATATGATACAGTTGTATTATTTGAAACTTGCATCATATGCCCAGCGATTTTCAACTATTTTAGGCAAGGGTTGTGGTGCGATGTTCCTGTGGGGAAAGAGTTCGAATTTTGCATGCTTCTGGTGGCAAATTTTATGTACAGGGTAGCCCAAAAGTCCCTGGCCATAGGAAAAATGGAAATTTGGAGTTTTTATCGTATTTTGTCACCAAATCTATCTCCTACACCAACCACGTATGTGAAGACTTTAAATTCTTAAATTTTAGTCCCAAAAAAGTGACAACCTCCGTAGTTGGAGCTAGGAAAAGCTCCAAACAACAAAATCCGCTAAAACAGCAAATTTGAATTTTGATGTAGCCAAAGGCATTTGGTCTATCCTGCATGTGCACATGTAGTTCAGACAGAGTGGTTACATCCATGGATGGAGCTAGAAAACGTTTCAGACCTCAAACTACGATAAAAACAACAAATTTTCTTTTTTCCTATATGGCCATAGACTTTTGGGCTACCCTGTATGTATTGATCCAGTAAAGGCTTGACTGCGACGAAGTTAGGAATAACGCAGGCAACACCAGCACTTGTGACCATTTCTTTATACTGACCCTTGAACAAGCTTATCGCTCACCACTAAGTAGAGATTCCAGTGAATCAAGCACAGGCAAATCTTTTCGCATCTTGTATCCGAGATTCACACCCAGGATAGTTTCAATGGCGTCACCAACATCAATGATTTTCTTCTTCGATCCCTTCTGGCCTTTTACGGAGTCAGTCAATGCCATGCAAAAACTGACAATCATTTTATCAGTCGGATCCGTAAACTCACGAGGAATTCCCTTCCTGATAGCCTTTATATCTTCCAGCAAATCGAACGTGCGAGTAAGAGTAATCTTGTCGATGGCAATACGCAGCGCTCTCCCGGCTAGTATTAAAACATCCATTCCATGACAAGGTACAATGTGATAAAAGTAAACACAGATAAATGTAAGCAGTCCCATCTGAAAATACTGATTGGCGCATCGGTGGTACATCCTCATCCTGGAGGTGTGATGCTGGTTAAACATGATGTGGGCGAATAGCATGCTGCCTGTTGCTATTGGCATGCGGGACAAGATCAATACCATACGATAAATATTTGCAATACCTGGCAAATACCTGACGTAGCTATAGTGGCATAAATTCTATTTTGAGTTTAGAAAGACGGCGAACATTAATGAAAAAGTCGAAAGAATATATTCTTCCTATGCTCCTTAGCCTATTTTGTTGCATTACTGTATACGTCTCTTCCTTCAGTGAAAATGGACAATAGATTTTTCTATTACACGGACTATTGGTTCCAACAACCAATCGTCGGTTGGTTCCAACAATAATTCTCAATATTGATTCAAGATTGCTCTCATTGCATACCAGTTGATTGTGAAAGACCTCACTAGAGCCTCCGCCTCTCCTAACTTCCATATGTGACTTGTCCAGACACTGCGAATCATTTTAAAATTTTGCGTACTTGTCAAGTCAATGTTTCAATGTACGTAACTTTGTTGAGGATTCCAGAGGATTTTGACTCTGCATGATCGCATTATGATTCAGTCTACATGAATCTGGGCAAGGTGGTTGGCTGGCACGCCCCTATGGCACATGCAGCAGATGTTCAGGTGGGTATTTATTGTTTTGTAAACCCACTGGACATCTGCTGCCTGTGCCGGCGATGATGGAGCCAATGGATATTCATAAATATTAAAAAAAATTGTTTGGATTCTCCTCACCAATGTCATCAATATATGTGCAGATCTCAACCTTAGAGTTGGTACACTGGAACACACATAATATCACAATATCGTATAACACAAGATAACATAATATCGTAACATTATATCAAATTGCTTACGACGATTTTTGCCTTCGTTTAAAGGCAATGAAAATCAATTCCCCTGTACTAAAATTTTATTTTGGGGGTGAGAGATGATGCAGTCCCAATGAAAGCGGGCTCTTTTGCCTTTTGAGTTTATAAATGTATTATGAAGAACATTTTGTTGTGTAGTGAGAACAATTTATCACATGAATAATGTTGCTTTCCGTGGATATGTTTCATTAATTCTTCAACAGTCAGGTATTTTCGGATGACAGATACTCGTGAATGTCAGCTATCGGGCACATTCTACACATTCTACATATTCTAAATATTCACAATTCCTCAAGCTCCACACCACTCAAAATCCTTTGCCGTGCCACCACAAACACATGTTTATAACACATCAAAAAGTTTCGAAAGGATACCGATCTTTATTCATTGCACAAGAAATACAACAATTATGTGCTGAATGTTAATGCCTGCATTTAGTGCCTCGAGTTACACAGAGATCAGCACCATTCAAATGTTCGATGTTTAGGGCCTGGCACAAAGTCCCTAACCAATTTTCTCGTCATCCATTCCAATCTCTCTCGCTCTGTCTCTCTCTCGCTCTCTCCTGCCCCTTTCTCTCTCTTTCATGCTCTCTCTCACTCTATGCGAGTGTTTTGTTCTTGAAAACGAGTGGGTCGTCGCCTCTTGAGGCGACAAATCGAACTAGCTCTGATTCATCTGGCCGCTGATATTGCTCAAGATCGAATCCTCGGGCGACCGCCATGATGAACATTCACAACAGACATTCGAATAAAAAAATTTAGATGGTCCTTTAATGAGCATCATCGATTTGTTATAGCACAGTGTGTCCACCTACTTTCAGGCATAAAATACAAATTTGGAGTTGCATAATTTGTTGAATCGGGAAAGCTAGTCATTTGCTTGGAATGTTGAGACAGCCAGGATCTGGAATCAAAATGCAATGAGTACACCTGCTTCCAATGTCACATCGATTTGAGCAATTTACTTGGTTTCGCTTTTCCAAATACCAGATCAACAGAACATAATTATTAAACGCTTTCTCCCGTGGCAGAACGAAGTGAAGCCACTGATTTCTATTTCGTGCGGTCTGGCGTTTGTCTTTCAAGACAATAATTAATTTCTGGCCAACTTTTGTCTGGAATGTCTCCTCCTGGATAACCGCTAGCAAGACCTGCGGGGTTCCTTAATCTATGATTTCGGGAAACTTTAAAGCAGGTGGATAATTATTTTGCGGCTTGGTTCTTAACGGGATGTTGTTCTTACGTATAAGCATTCTCAGCCATCTGTGCGTTTCCTTCGGCAGGCTGCGACGCCGACGATACAAAAAAGTGTTTTACAAAGAGATTACTGTGAGATTCATTGCAAGAAGGCCCTTAACGCGCTACAAAGCTAGAATAAGGAGATACTCATCATTCCACTTGAAGATATGAGCTAAGAATGCTCCCAAGTGTGCTCAGAGTGAATTCAGAATTCTTTCAACAATGAAAACTCGGTCGAAAACTTCAGTCTCAGCATAGAAATTAAAGTTTTTTGTGTATTTAAATGGAAGAGTGTGAAGTATTCTCAGCTCATATCTTCAAGTGGAATGAGCTTAGTCACATCGCATCACATCATTCACAATCTAAGAACCGATCAAATATTTGCCGTATATTGTGTTACCTTCACAAAAATCTCCCGTTTTAACACCAACCGTGTGTGCCAAATTTGAACTGAGAGACCACATTACGACTGATTAGACAGGATTTTTCATTCCTTCGACGGCAACCTGTTTCACCGGAGACGCCACATGTTTTCAAGACATATTTATGTGTCAGAAACATTTGAAGAAATATTTTGGAAACCACTGCGTAGTGCCAATTCTATCTTAAAACCAAAGCATCTGAATGACATGTAAAAGCAATTTGATATGTGAGTTGGCGAACTGAAATTCGCAAAAAACCATAACAAAGACGATACGCAACGCATATAATTTAAGACGGCCCCAAACCGTCGGTGGAAATTCTGCTTCTTCTAAACCTTAGATGTTATCGCCTTTCGGAAATGCCACAGCGTGCGTAACCGTTGAGTGCCACGGTTACTTAGCAGAGACCGGCAGATGTTACTCGTATTTATTCCGAAACCGATTTTATCGATCACAACCTAATTATGACAAAAAATCATGAAGCGAGTGGGTACGGGGAGTTGCGCCCACTTTGGGAGGCTGCGGTGCAAAGGGAATTCTTGAAGGATTACGCTGCTAGATGGTTCTGCGTTGTTGCGATGGTATAGTTGTCTTTCTTGAAGGATTACGCTGTTAGATAGTTCTGCGTTGTTGCGATGGTAGTTTTCTTTCTATCCTACTACCTATAGCAACTCCCATTATCTCGTTGGTCACCGGAATTGTTCTGATTACACCAACTGACTTGTGGGTAGTTCCCAAGCTATGATTTTTTCGCAACACGATATCCTCTTGCTTTTTTTTGAATTCGCACATCCGCCCAAAATTTCTGCTTCATTTCGATTATTGATTTCTCAGGCCTTTTTTGTGTGTTTTTTATGCGGTTGAAATTTCAAGCGGAGAAATGCGATAAAGAAGTTCTTCCCAATAATTTCGTCGTTTGTCCATGGATGGCGACCTATTATGTTGTCAACTGATAACATCTTTGTATTAAATAACATTTACCTCGTCAAAAGCCAATGGTCGAGATATCAGATGAAGGCCTGTGGCACGTAATCTGATCACGAACCATTCAATTGATCATAAAAAGGTTGTCACATGATAACGTTCAGTATTCAATCGACGATCGGTCCTCACAAAGTGCTGTCCATGGATCATCAAATTAAATGACTTGACCCGTGAACTGCGACCCATCTACATTCAATCGACCTTGGTCGTAAAGCTTTCAAATGGCAATCAATTGGTCACCATCCGTGGCAGTCATTTGAGGCCTTTTCATAAATGGGACGACCCTTGAAGTAGACATTTAGCCTCTGAGGGAATGTTTTTTTTTAATAGCTGGCTCATTCGGGTCCAAAATAAAACTTGAAAGGCACTTCGTTTCCTCTTGATTAAATCATTGGAAACTCAATATCTGCGGATTTGGTTTTGTTTCATTATTTATCATTATTTCCCCATGTCATTTCTTAAAGCCTACTTTTGCAGAAGAACAGAGTAGGCACCTGAACCAAGATCAGGAGTTGTACCTTGGGTGTTTTGTATATCGATTGTGGGGGAAGAGGATGATGTAACTTCGAGAAGAAACCATTCTGATTGGATTTCTTCACTCACCTTCATCATACGTCTTCTTATGGAAGGGATCTTCCTTAAACCACATAGAGCTCAAGTTGATTTATCTACGAAAACCCGGGAGGCATTCACCAGGCTTTTGCCCAAATGTGCTTCTCATATCATTAAATTTCTGTCTTCTTACAGTTGTGGTGTTGCTTTGGCTTGCTGTCTCCATGATTTGTCTGGCGCGATGTCTTTGCTTTCCACCCAAAACGACTGCCAAGTTTAAGGGGCTATATTTGCTGGCACCCGTTTTTGAGTTACATAGAATATGTCATGGGGTTGAGAACGACAGAGACACATAATGTATTGCGCGTTGGCATCTTAGATTGACCAACTACTCAGGTGCTGACATATTTGTCTCCCCCAACTTGACTCCTGCAACTTGGAAGTCATTCACTTAGAGGCAAGAAGTGCAGACCATGCGGATCAAACGCCATGGCCTATCAGCTCATTCAAATACGTTCTGGAGGATACAAGTTTACACCAACATGATGAGCAGTTAGAACTTTAAGCGAACAAAAGGAGTTTTGCAGTCATTAATTGCACCAAAGGAGTTATAAACCCAAGAACCAGTGAAAGAGGTTGTTAAGTCTTTTTAATCCCCATATACTTAACTTCGTATGCCATATTTGTGTTTGTGGTTCTCTGTTGTCCTGCATCTATGTACACCACTTCAAACAGTCAGTTCGCCCATTTCTACAATCGGGACTCTTCTGTGTGACAGGAGAGCAATGGATTGCCGAGATTGTAATGAGACATTTTTTGAATATTAACAGTTGAGGCTTGGTGCCCGCTTCCATACACCGCTTGTCTTCTTTTTCCTTGTATTTTCTGCCTGTTTTTTCGCTTGCTGCACATGCGTTGAACTGTCGACTGTTTATAGCAACGGAACAGTAAGCGCAAAAAAGGCAGTCGCATTAGAAGCAGTTGAGTGTCGACAGAGTGCAGAAACTTTCCAAGATGACACCAGATAAATTGACCAGCATTGTTATCTTTTCCATAGGTTTACCTTAGAGAGAATAACCACCAGCCATTCAGTGAAGACAATCACCGTAACGTCTATTTCGTGGCATTCTTGTCTGCAACTTGAACTTCGCAATATTTTAACGGCTCTTCTTGAAAATCATGTGTACTTTTTATCTTTAAGCGTGATGATTCAAAGAGAATGGCAAGGCCATACTCACTGCGTGTTCTTTAAAATATTACTTGCAATTAAATATGCTTTTGTTAGGTTCTGTTTAGCTGAAGCATATGATTAGATGTCACTGGAACAAGAGAACGAAAAGATGGAAAAAAGAAATGTGGCGAAAGGACCAGGCAATGCGTGGATGCCTTTGCAATGCTCGGAACTCTATGCAGGCTATGGATGACTTTGCAGTGTATGCAAACCTATTTCAATCAGACAATCATCAGAAAAGAGGGGTAAAAGATACGGCAGGTAAAAGGTCCGGACGTAAAACACACCGCATCATCGCTGATCATGTCCTTTTTTCAGTAAAAAATAGCTGTCTTTCTGTTGAAGTCAGTGTGTTCAAAAATTCTTGAAATCAATCAATCATGTGTGTGATGGGTAGGCTTGCCGTCAGAGATACAATCATGCATCGCTTTCGCGCACTTGCTGATTGCTGTAATTATGAGCGGTTTGTGTGTGGTAGGTTAGCCGTGCAGTTAATCATTGGACGCTGTTGAGCGATTTCGAGGAATGATTCAAAGGTGACTGCGAACATGATTCTGGAACCATCAAACTTGCATTAGACTTCCGTCACAGAGAAACAATTTTCAGCTAGTATGTACGGGCATTACGGATGAAATAACGTTAAGGAAAATGAATTGCATTCCAGATTTAAATTAAACAATCAAAGACCATCTCCGTGATGTCGTCGATCGAACCGCTGGCATTTACCGGTTTGTTAAATATTCGCACAACGTAAATTAACGTAAAGGTGAGAAAAAATTCATACTGTAAAAGGACGCAAAAATCCTTGAAACGGTTTATGCTACCCATGATTATGACGCATATTTGTAGGTAAGCCATCAACGGTAGTGCACTGATGTAAGATATATACCTTGCGAGTCTTATGTTGTTCAATTGGCTTCATGTTACATTCTTGTTCTAAATCATATTCAGGTTGGAACACTTTCTGATTATAAAATTTTAGGTTGAACATTTTCTACTTAGAACTTTATTATAATTCAAAAAACATCAGAACTAAATAAAAATCTTCGGTTGTTGAAGAAGAAAAAGTTTAATGGAGACAAAAATAAATGTGCTAGATGAAAGAAATAAATAATGTCAAAATGTGAAAGGAGATGATAGGCAAAGTGTTTAATCCTGCTATAAATCGTAACTCTGGTCGTCCTCGTCTGCTGGGATCATTTGTTGGTCGTCATTTGCTGAAAAAAGATAAGTCATTTATGAGGGAGAAATTTGGGTTAAGTAAAGTTGTAATTTCTGCGCCGTTTAATTTCAACAGTTGCCCAATACCCAATTCTGTTAAAATCACCGAGTGTATCTTCAGCCAGAGATTTGACATGGAATTTGCTTTCGATTTATTCAAAAGATAGATTATCCTCTAAATCGTAGGAACTGCATGGTAAAAAAGTAACACGGTCACTTAATTTCTGCGCACTACGAATTATTAGCATTTAGTTTTGCAGGAAGAATCTAAATTTTGGTGGCACAGTCGAATTACCCCAAAAGCCATGCATTGATATGATCCCTTTTACTGCAATTTTGAAAACAACAGAAGAAGTAAGTAATGCGTTATATGCCATGGGTCTCTTTTTCCTGCAGCTTCCCTGATGAGTTTGCTAAATTAAAGATTTCTCTGCCTACTGAGAAACAATTTTGTTCTAAGGGTATTCAACGTGTCATCGTTCATGTCATCAGGCCCAGGATAACAACTGACGGTCATTTTTAATTATGAGAATTCCTGCAGCATCCTTGATGAGTTTGTTGCATCAAAGATTTCTGTGCCAACTGAGACACATTTTTGTTTTAAAGATATTCAACTTGTCAACGTTCTAGTCATCAGGCACAGGAAGACAATTGATGGACATTTTCAATGATGTACGTCAAGAAATTCTTGGAATTTAATCTCTCAACACTCTATCACAGCACGGCTCATGATATGTTTTCATCCAGGGGCGTTTATTCTTAGACAGAGTTTATTCTTAGAGTTTATTTCATTGAGGTATGCGTGAAACCAAACTTTTTCAATGGTCCTCGCAGATAGTATTTGATTAACATCGTGCTATTAAAATGGAAGTCAAGAGAATCGGCCTTGAGGAAGAAAAATATTGTTCGTCGATGGGCGCCTCATTACGTTTCAAGTCATATCGGTCAACAAGAACTGCTTTACCAAAATGTTCCAGATCTGTAAGTACTCGTTTTTTTTTGAAGCATAAAATGTCCAGAGAACATCAATGAAAAAATCTTGGGATACCTGCTAAATCCTGAATCTTCTTATTTATGAACCATTCTTCTACCGCCATATTGTGTTCTATTTTCGCCACGAATTCTGTCACAAAGTCGACACTTCCTTCTCCAAGATTTTTTGAGGTTACAGCTAAATTATAAAGAAATCACAGTTTGAAATTGAATATCGGAAATCATAATGTGAATTTCTGGAAATGTGAATTTCTTGACAATAATTTTTATTCAATATTTTAAGGGTAGTAAATGTGGAAGCAAAAGTAGACACAAGGGCGGCTTGAAATCACTTCCATTGCAGAGATTTCCTTAATGAGTTCTGATATTTCATGGTCATTGCAGGCGATTTCGGGTGTTTGATATTGTGGCGTCCCCGAACATTTTTCAAATGTCATGGAACGCCAGGCAGGTTTTTCAGATTTCGCGCAAAACACATGTCGATTTTCAACAAACCTTTGTCAGCTGATAAACGGCAGCCACGTCACGTTATCATTTTTTCCGCTGCGTTGGCCGTTCATTTGCAAGCTGTTTGGCTGATGCCTTTTCGTCGGCAACTCATTTTCACTCGTGGCTCCTCAGTGAATCTCTCATGAGCCAGAACATGCTCGCTCATTTTCACCTGGTTTCCGTTTACCGCTGAAGTTTTAAACCGTTTTCCGTGATAGCATCGTTTTAACCATTTACACCTCCGTTTTACCTGCGTTTTCTTTTTCAGTTTTAAATCACATCTTTCTTTTGACCCGTGTTTCATGTTCAGCCTTTAGGGTTGTTTTAGTGTGTTTTCAACGTTCCGAAAAGTTTAATTTACCCGTTTAATTTTTTGGTTTAGGCACAGGCATGTAATTATTGCTGGGCTTGGTGGAATTCAGCTAAGATTCTCTGAACTAAGATTCTCTGAACAACGATTCTTTGAGCAATTACATTGGAGGAAAACCCCGAGCAAAGAGATCGTTTGCAGGGGGTAAGTTTTGGTGCCGTGAACAGTTGGACTGTGTTTATTGCAGTTTTTGTGGCAATAAACACAGATTTTATTTATCCACCCCCTGGAAATATTTTCCGTTGCAGTTTAAAGTGTGTGATTTGTTACCCAAAGTTTCCGAACAAGGAGATGGATAAAAAGATCTTTTCATGTCAAACAAATTGTTGCTATGGTTTCGGGAAACCCTTTCAGTACCTTGAGCTAATATCGCCATCCGCTTCCGCTACGTAGATTTGTGGTGTGCAGGGAAAAGGAGGATATTTGCTTTCCTTATTGACCGAATCGAAGATCAAGGCATTTCAATTATATTCACAGAAATATCGGCCAATGGGCACATTTTGATTTTCAATGGTTTTCGATGTTAAATTTTTTGTCGTGTTGAACTTTCAGTGAGGAATTCTTTCTGGAAAAAAAGCCCTTCCCTTTAATTTTTCATTGGAACGAATTTCTCTGAGATTTGCGATCCCATGAAACCAAGTAGTCAAAATGAGATTCCTTTTTCTTCTCATGGTTCATTTCAGTTTTAAATTTGGGAATATCCTTTCAATTTCAACTCCCATGGAAGGTGACCAATTCGTCTGATTGTTAACGGACACGACCCTGGCAGTCAGACAATTGCAGAAATTCCAGATTCATGATCTTACACGGAGAGCAACAAATCATCTCCTGATCAGTTCAAATTGGTGCTTGGAACGTTTTCCTCGGAACCCAAAGTTTAGTGATTTGAAAAAAAGAAGTAAACCTTCAATAATTTTCATTGAGTTTTTGGACCGCTCTAAGTTTGTGGATCTCTTCGATGGGCTTCGAAAAAAACTCGTTTGGAATTCAAATGTTTGCCATCCAATGAAGAAGAATCATCCTTGTGCCCAGTACAATAGTCATTCCTCTCATCTGTGATAAACTGTACCTGTTTTTGTTTCCTTCTTCAATAATTCTCCTTTTTGCCCTCAACCAAAAAAAAAAACCTATGTACAATAGTCATTCCTCTCATCTGTGATAAACTGTACCTGTTTTTGTCTTCTTCAATAATTCTCCTTTTTGCCCTCAACCAAAAAACCTGTTGCAAATGATTATGATCGAATTTTTATTGTCATTTGATGATTTGTTCCTCAGAGAACAGTGTGCAAATTGAAATTCATTAATGTTTTCGTGGAAAAGCCTCCAATTACCCTTGAAAAATAAGCAATTTTGACTGGCTTTTCATTCGTTGAAAGTATTCTTCTGTAACGACGTTTCGGTACAGGGTGTCTCATTGACTGCTTTACCTCGAAGTATTTAGCTTCCGGGCACACCATGTGCCAAAACGCCTCTATATGCAGGTGATTTCGTGTGTTTTATATGCAGGTGATATCGTGTGCTTAATATGCAGGTGATTTCGTCTGTTGAATATGCAGCTGATTTAGTGTGTTTAATATGCAGGTGATATCGTGTGTTTAATATGCAGGTGATTTCGTCTGTTTAATATACAGGTGATTTCTTCTGTTTAATATACAGGTGATTTCGTCTGTTTAATATACGGGTGATTAGTGTGTTTAATATGCAGGAGATTTCGTGTGTTGAAGATGGAGGTGATTTAGGGTTTTGATATACAGGTGATTTCGAGTGTTTAATATTTTATCAGCTTGCAGGTTTCTTTGTGATCAATTGACCAAAATCCTTGCCACTGATCTGCTTCAATAAATTTTATTTCATTAAAATTAGAATCACACACAGGCCAACTATGTTTTAACTATTTCTAAAAGGGATAGAAAAGGAATGCGTGTACAACTTCCCGAAAACTAGAAACGAAAAATACAGTGATATTTCAGGTGCCTAACACCAGAGGTAGAAGTAAATTGAGGTTCAGGATGGTGAAAGTGAAGAAAAAATGGTGAACTGCAAATCTTCTAAACGTGTTGAAATTTTCAGGTGCGAGCGATTATGCAACGTACAAGGCAATTGTTGGAGAATTTCAGTCATTGCAGTAAATCTAACTCAACAATCTACGTCATACGTGTGAGCTGGATCCGCATAAAGAAGGTAATAATTGAAGGTCGTAAGAAAATCATAATACGGTAGTATTCGTAAAATGGTTTCCGAAGAAATAACAAAATGTAGATAAAACTAAAACTGGTATTTAATTGAAACTAAAACTGGTATTTAATTGTAAAACAAAACTTTGAATAATTGAATTCATATTCAATTATGAAGTCATTCATTCGCAGAAGATCGGTGACGCAAGCTACGATGGAAACAGCACAGATCTCTGAAGTACTGCGAGATGATAGATGAGTTGGGAAAAAAGTAGTTCCACCGCGACCAGCACGTTGAAATAGAGTTATGGTAAACAACTAAAGAACAGATGCAGATAACACGAATGAAACCAAAGCCATGGTTTTCCGAAGATGTAGCTATTTCCAACCTGTCAATGAGGTAACCTATTCCATCAATAACCACCCCATTGAATGTGTAACGCAGTTCAAATATCTCGGGGTTATCATTAGCAACAATCTTTCATGGAACGCGCACATAAATTATACAGAAATTTTTGTCAGACTTTTGAAGCACGGGGCAATGTTATTCCCCATCTAGTAAGCGCCGTTAAATGCCTTCCTTCGTGTGATGTGTTTTGCGGCGCATGTGATATGGGGAATTACTTTGCCCCGTGCTTTCAAAAGTCTGAAAAACTCTCCTATGGCCCGGCTATTCCGAATGGCTCCATAAGTGCGTCTCAGACTTGATGCTTACTCTTGGACTGAATCCTTGTCGTCCAGGCGCAGGGAGAGCAGGCTCGAAGTTTTGTCTGAAATTGTCACCCATTCCTTAAATCTTACCATCCATACCATACTTTATCAAACCATCCCAACTGCGGACAGACCATGTCCTCTCGTTCAGTTTCCCCCTCTGCAAACCAAATATCCTTTTTGATTCTTTCTTCCCCGCAGGACAAGGGACTGGAATAGTCTAAATGCTACATCCCCTCTGTTGTCTAACACTGCAGCCTCACTGAGCGTCGCACCGCGTCATTGATTGTGTGTTGATTTAATCATTGTAGTCCGGAAATTTTGATTGTCATTTGTCCCTTACTGCTGGTTGTAACTCCTTTATTGTTTTCTATCCTAACTTGACTCAGAACCCTGTTCGTCGACCTGCCTCCAGGACGCTTTGTGGCACTATTTTGTTGTTCAATAATAATAAAAAACAGATTGTTCAAATAAAACGTGCATCGAACGTCGTGTCTTCCCTGAACGGTCTTACGCACGTTAATGAAAGGAGTGGAAGGGTAGTCATGCAACTTCGGAAACAAGTGATCAAAAAACCAGACGATGGCACTGCCGGTATTTGCTGCAGGCGTGGTAGGTCGTGAGCTGAAACAGCGCGGAAGTGTCTTTTCTGCCAGAAAATTCTGTCTTATTATGAAAATATGAAAACCCGTGTTGACACTTACATGGAACGACGTTTGGTAAATTTTCCTCGCTTTCTCTTTTCATCTTATCGGTAATTCCTGCAAAACACAAGTGAATTGTGTATATGTCAGCATTTCAACATCTCTCCTGCCGATAAAGCTTGGTTCGTTTAGGCTCAGGATGTAACGAGTGATGTGATAAACCGAATGCAAAGTCCAAGTCGATATCATCCAAGAATCGGTGAGAATCAAATGTCATATGTCCACATTTTGGCCATTTTGAGTCAAGAGCGGAAAATGCTTGCCACGCATGCATCCACGGTTTGCAATCAAAATGGCTGCTGTCCGACATTCGCAAACTCCTGAAATGGCTGATTATATTCAGTGCGAAATTCTGCTTTGGAATCAAAATGTCGTAAGCCCATGGACATATGACCTTTTTGTAAAATTGTTATTTGTGGACATATGACCTTTTGATTCTCACTGATTCATGTTGTGGTGATTGCTGATCTGCATGCGTCTGCGGTAACTTCTTGCTGGACATGTTCTCTGCATATGTCGGAATGGTCAACATTTCAAGTTTTCATTCTTTGTTCAAAATCGTAACTGGTTACCGTGGAACTAATTGCTTTCATAGGCAATTAAACCCGTAACTGTTGCCTATGTGTCGATCAACTCGGTTCTTGGTTATCTCACGCACCAGCCCAGTTCCTCTTTGGTATCTGTCAAGCACATGAGTGATTCGACGGCACGCCCTAATTTTGGTGAACGCCCTGATTATTATGTACCTCTCTCATACAGATCACGAAACCTCAGTCTGACATTTTGGTAAGCTGGAATGCGTTTAAAAATCCAAGCGTCAAAAATCGATCTTCTTCCAGCGGAGTGAAATTCTGGCGCTATTCAGAACAACATCTCGAAACAATATCGCGGCATAAAAATTTGGCAACAAAAGAATTGTCATGTGATTGTCATCACACATATCTTTTCTAGATATAAATAAATGAAATACATAATCACACACAAACACAAAATAATTTCCCTTTACATGATATCCCATATGTCCGAGATTAGCCGCACCTTTCGATAAAATCGCTCAAACAAAAAATAATGATGATGCATTGTCGCCTGTACTCATTTCACCTCCATGCATGCGCTTCATTAATGGGCATTTATAACATTTATACTTTAACACATTTCCACAATGTTAAATAGATGCTGTATAAAAATGCTATCACTCTTCTGAGCATTGTGGTTGGTATCTGTGATACTTTTGAATTTTCCACAATGTGAAATAGATGTAGTATAAAAATGCTATCACTCTTCTGAGCAATGTGGCTGATATCTGTGATACGATACTTTGACACGTTTCCACAATGTGAAATAGATGCAGTATAAAAATGCTATCACTCTTCTGAGCAATGTGGTTGGTATCTGTGATACGAGTACTTTGACACGTTTCCACAATGTGAAATAGATGCTGTATAAAAATGCATCACTCTTCTGAGCAATGGGTTGGTGTCTGTGATACGAGTACTTTGACACGTTTCCACATGTGAAATTGATGCAGAATAAAAATGCTCACTCTTCTGAGCAATGTGGTTGGTGTCGTGATACGATACTTTGACACGTTTCCACAATGTGAAATAGATGCTGTATAAAAATGCTATCACTCTTCTGAGCATGTGGTTGGTATCTGTGATACGAGTACTTTGACACGTTTCCACAATGTGAAATAGATGCGATAAAAATGCTATCACTCTTCTGAAATGGTTATCTGTGATACGAGTACTTTGACCGTTTCCACAAGTGAAATGATGCTGTAAAAAATGCTATCACTCTTCTGAGCAATGTGGTTGGTGTCTGTGATACAGTACTTTGACACTTTCCACAATGTGAATGATGCAGAAAAAATGCTATCACTCTTCTGAGCATGTGTTGGTTCTGTGATACGAGTACTTTGACACTTTCCACAATGTGAAATAGATGCAGTATAAAAGCTATCACTCTTCTGAGCAATGTGGTTGTATCTGTGATACGAGTACTTTGACACGTTTCACAATGTGAAATAGATGCGATAAAAATGCTATCACTCTTCTGAGCAATGTGGTTGGTATCTGTGATACGAGTACTTTGACACTTTCCACAATGTGAATAGATGCTGTATAAAAATGCTATCACTCTTCTGAGCAATGTGGTTGGTATCTGTGATACGAGTACTTTGACACGTTTCCACAATGGAAATAGCGTATAAAATGCTATCACTCTTCTGAGCAATGTGGTTGGTATCTGTGATACGAGTACTTTGACACGTTTCCACAATGTGAAATAATGCGTATAAAATGCTATCACTCTTCTGAGCAATGTGGTTGGTTCTGTGATACGAGTACTTTGACACGTTTCCACAATGTGAAATAGATGCAGTATAAAAATGCTATCACTCTTCTGAGCATGTGGTTGTATCTGTGATACGAGTACTTTGACCTTTCCACATGGAATAGATGCAGTATAAAAATGCTATCACTCTTCTGAGCAATGTTTGGTATCTGTGATACGAGTACTTTGACACGTTTCCACAATGTGAAATAGATGCGTATAAAATGCTATCACTCTTCTGAGCAATGTGGTTGGTGTCTGTGATACGAGTACTTTGACACGTTTCCACAATGTGAAATAGATGCAGTATAAAAATGCTATCACTCTTCTGAGCAATGTGGTTGGTCTGTGGGGGAAAAAAAATAGATGCTGTATAAAAATGCTATCACTCTTCTGAGCATTGTGGTTGGTATCTGTGATACGAGTACTTTGACATGTTTCCACAATGTGAAATAGATGTAGTATAAAAATGCTATCACTCTTCTGAGCAATGTGGCTGATATCTGTGATACGAGTACTTTGACACGTTTCCACAATGTGAAATAGATGCAGTATAAAAATGCTATCACTCTTCTGAGCAATGTGGTTGGTATCTGTGATACGAGTACTTTGACACGTTTCCACAATGTGAAATAGATGCTGTATAAAAATGCTATCACTCTTCTGAGCAATGTGGTTGGTGTCTGTGATACGAGTACTTTGACACGTTTCCACAATGTGAAATTGATGCAGAATAAAAATGCTATCACTCTTCTGAGCAATGTGGTTGGTGTCTGTGATACGAGTACTTTGACACGTTTCCACAATGTGAAATAGATGCTGTATAAAAATGCTATCACTCTTCTGAGCAATGTGGTTGGTATCTGTGATACGAGTACTTTGACACGTTTCCACAATGTGAAATAGATGCAGTATAAAAATGCTATCACTCTTCTGAGCAATGTGGTTGGTGTCTGTGATACGAGTACTTTGACACGTTTCCACAATGTGAAATAGATGCTGTATAAAAATGCTATCACTCTTCTGAGCAATGTGGTTGGTGTCTGTGATACGAGTACTTTGACACGTTTCCACAATGTGAAATAGATGCAGTATAAAAATGCTATCACTCTTCTGAGCAATGTGGTTGGTGTCTGTGATACGAGTACTTTGACACGTTTCCACAATGTGAAATAGATGCTGTATAAAAATGCTATCACTCTTCTGAGCAATGTGGTTGGTATCTGTGATACGAGTACTTTGACACGTTTCCACAATGTGAAATAGATGCGTATAAAAATGCTATCACTCTTCTGAGCAATGTGGTTGGTATCTGTGATACGAGTACTTTGACACGTTTCCACAATGTGAAATAGATGCTGTATAAAAATGCTATCACTCTTCTGAGCAATGTGGTTGGTATCTGTGATACGAGTACTTTGACACGTTTCCACAATGTGAAATAGATGCTGTATAAAAATGCTATCACTCTTCTGAGCAATGTGGTTGGTGTCTGTGATACGAGTACTTTGACACGTTTCCACAATGTGAAATAGATGCAGTATAAAAATGCTATCACTCTTCTGAGCAATGTGGTTGGTATCTGTGATACGAGTACTTTGACACGTTTCCACAATGTGAAATAGATGCAGTATAAAAATGCTATCACTCTTCTGAGCAATGTGGTTGGTATCTGTGATACGAGTACTTTGACACGTTTCCACAATGTGAAATAGATGCAGTATAAAAATGCTATCACTCTTCTGAGCAATGTGGTTGATATCTGTGATACGAGTACTTTGACGCGTTTCCACAATGAGAAATAGATGCAGTATAAAAATGCTATCACTCTTCTGAGCAATGTGGTTGGTATCTGTGATACGAGTACTTTGACACGTTTCCACAATGTGAAATAGATGCTGTATAAAAATGCTATCACTCTTCTGAGCAATGTGGTTGGTGTCTGTGATACGAGTACTTTGACACGTTTCCACAATGTGAAATAGATGCAGTATAAAAATGCTATCACTCTTCTGAGCAATGTGGTTGGTGTCTGTGATACGAGTACTTTGACGCGTTTCCACAATGAGAAATAGATGCAGTATAAAAATGCTATCACTCTTTTGAGCAATGTGGTTGGTGTCTGTGATACGAGTACTTTGACACGTTTCCACAATGTGAAATAGATGCAGTATAAAAATGCTATCACTCTTCTGAGCAATGTGGTTGGTTCTGTGATACGAGTACTTTGACACGTTTCCACAATGTGAAATAGATGCGTATAAAAATGCTATCACTCTTCTGAGCAATGTGGTTGGTGTCTGTGATACGAGTACTTTGACACGTTTCCACAATGTGAAATAGATGCGTATAAAAATGCTATCACTCTTCTGAGCAATGTGGTTGGTTCTGTGATACGAGTACTTTGACACGTTTCCACAATGTGAAATAGATGCTGTATAAAAATGCTATCACTCTTCTGAGCAATGTGGTTGGTGTCTGTGATACGAGTACTTTGACACGTTTCCACAATGTGAAATAGATGCAGTATAAAAATGCTATCACTCTTCTGAGCAATGTGGTTGGTGTCTGTGATATGAGTACTTTGACACATTTCCACAATATTAAATAGATGCAGTATAAAGATGCTATCACTCTCCTGAGCAATGTGGTTGGTGTCTGTGATACGAGTACTTTGCTTGGACTGGTAGAAAGCGACTTTACAGGAAATTGAGCACCATCTTGAGAGGTAACCATTTAACCAAATGCTTAATTGCGACAAAATTACTACCCGCAAAGCCGTGTTTAAAGGGCTGGTTATGGCGCTGTCTAAACGCGATATAAGAATGCCTATATGCGGAGCAAGTTGTAAATTCTGGATATATGGAGCCAAGTTGAAATCAATCCTTTTCTGCGTCTCTCTTCACAAGTTCATTTGGGTTAACAAAAAACTGAATCTTGTTTTTCGAAAAAACATTCTGCACAGAAAAACATGAAGACCATCATTGCGACCGTCTGTCATGCCAAAAACCGGCAGAAAATTGGGTCACTAATAATGCATCGCTGTTAAGCGTGCGTTGTGAATTGCGCCTCGCTCCGATTTTAGCAAAAACTCTGGTCTCACATGAGGTCAAAGAGAAAGATTGCAGCTAAGGTTATCATGGGTAGATTTGAAAGATATGGTAGTGTGTCGGCCATGCTCCTAAAACTTGGCCTTGCAACCGGGGCTAGTCTGCGCCAGATGCGCCGCCTTGATATTCCCTGCACTTTTTTTGATTGGAGAGAGAGAAGCTACGACGCCACCAATTTATGAGTTTCAATCCGTTCAACGCCGAATTTGATTCTGCTAGTTCATTCTTCCCACTTGCAATCTCCTATTCAATTATCGTCCCTTCTGATTCACAACTCGTGCAAACTCTTCTTTACTCCTTTCGCAGAAGACAGTGATCGTTGCCTTCCCTTGAACTGTGAAATTTTCTGTATTCTTTCATTTATCCATTTATTCACTTGCTCAGCCAACTGATCAGCCAGGCCAACTGACCGCAGCTACATCTCCTGTGTGCGGCATCGGTGAGGCGACAGTTGGCGGTGATTTTCAGGTGGAGCTCGTTCAGCATTTGGACGGAGGCAACGTTGTGGAAGGTCGTGCCTGCCGTTGCCCTCTGCTGCCACGCATAATTCTTTTGAAGCCATCACCAAATTACAGAAGGTTTTCTGATAGCTTCCGCGTTTTTTTATGGAGTTGTGACAGAAGTCCGGTGGAGTAGGATTGTGCAAAGATGCATTCCGTAGGTGTCCTTAAATTGATTTTTTGCATTCATTTTCAGAGTAGATAAAGAAGTGCCAGAAAAGGATCGATGACGTGAATGAACGAGCGACAACAGAAAGTCAGACGCAACTTCGAGATATGCGAAGCAGCAAATGAAATAGGTGGATAAATAATTCGTCCTTGGTGCAAGAAGTAGGGTGCAGACCGGACAGAAAGTATTTCATGATGTAACGACGAAATGTCGGCGTGCAGTGCGGGCCAAATGGGCCTGATATTTTCACAGATGGAGAAATCTAATTGTAACCGACGTTTACAACTGAAGCAAGTACATATAAATAATTGGTGAAATTTACCAACTTGGATTACTACTTGGATTACTTGGATTACAACTTGGATTACAACTTGGATTACTATCTGGACTTGGATTACTACTTGGATTACTACCTGGACTTGGATTACTACTTGGATTACTTGGATTACAACTTGGATTACAACTTGGATTACTACCTGGACTTGGATTACTTCGATTACAACTTGCATTACAACTTGGATTACTACCTGGACTTGGATTACTTGGATTACAACTTGGATTACTACTGGATTAAGATGCAGCCAGGAAATATAGCCGATTCCAAAGTCGACAATATTTCCGAAAAACAGCCTGCTAATTGTCCCCAGCGCCGCAATATATTTGCTTGTCATCGACACACTTCAACGGCTGATGCGTATCTCAGAGCACATTTTCAGTCAATCTTCCGTAAAGAACCTAAGATCACAATCCAAACTATTTGCAGCGAGTTTTTTTCTTCTCCATATGGAGCAAACGATTTTTAAAACAGAGTAGCCCAAAATTCTTTGGCCATAGGAAAAATGAAAATGTGCTTGCTGTTTTACCATAATTTGTTATCTGAAACGTTTTCTAGCTCTAACCACGCATGTCAACAATTTCATCGGAACAATATCTGCACATTTAGGGATGTCCAAAGTCTTCGGCCATAGCAAAAATAAAATATGCTGTTTTATCATATTTTGTGATTTAAAACCTTTTCTAGCTCTATATACGAATGCCACCGCTTTATTCTGTGCTAAAAGTTCCGATTGAAGACTTGGCATCCGTGGTTTGAGGTAGAAAAAGTTCTGATCACAAGACATGATAGAAATAGCAAATCTACATTCTTCCTATGGCCAAAGGCTTTTGGGCTATCCTGAAAAACAAAATAAGCGCGAGACATCAAATGAATGCAGTTGCTCGGTAACAGAGGAAATAGTAACCTTCAGGTTTGTGGAGCATAATAGACCTTTAAAATTATTACCTTTTAAATTACCGTCTCTCAAATATTCCATTACGCTTTCCTTTGCAGGCGAACCATCTGAAACATATGTTTTCAAAATTGTACACCTCAATTATATGAGTTTTTAATGGTATAAAAGTTTCGGAGAAACACATCGTCTGCTTTAGCCGCAAATCCAACTTTACGGAATAGATGAATGGTTTTCTGCCAGGTATTGCATAACGTCAGCCGGGCTATCAAAATTACTTCCGTGAAAGTGACGAAGACGGTCGTCATTCCATGATAATCAGTCCATTGTCATTTTCACAATTTTGTAAGTTTTTGCATATTTTATTGGAATTTTGGTCTTTTAAAAAATATTTTTTGGTCTTAAAATTACATGCAATACTTGTGGATTGCTGTCGGTGTCTTTTGAAGTCCCATAAACACGAGAAGTGAACTTTGACATCGACACAACCAGTTTGACAAAAGGTCGAAGGAGTTGCTCTATTTCATGTGGGGAAAATAAGATTTCCGCCAAATACTCGTAAGTACTGGGTGTTACGAAATGAGCTTCTCATGTCATAAACTGTCCATAATTATAACCAAAACGTTCAAGAATACGGTTACACGAAATGAGCTTCTCACGTCATAAACTGTCCATAATTATAACCAAAACGTTCAAGAATACGGTTACAAGAATACAATAATAAACTTGAATTTACCGTATTTCTTCAATCTGCTTTGCTTGGTTGAAAAATTCGCAACAATATAACCCTACCTTTTTTTATGCATTTCCAGATGTACTTTATGGTCGTCAGATCTTCTCCTTGAACTGAAATTGGAGAAGTTCAAATATGGGTAACCTGTTATTGCTATCTCTGCGAAATAAAAACAGATTCAGCAGAAAAAATATTCAAACCTCTTGGAATGTTCCTATCCAAATAAAAGACGTCTGTATCTCTGGGGCTCTAACAATGAAACCCGTCATTAAGATACACCAGTTGAATATTATTACACATGTGGCATGTTGTTAAAATTTGGGCAATATTTTAGCTATTATGTTTATTTGTTTGTTTATTTTCTCTGAATTATCTTTTTAAAAACCTCGCCCAAACCACTTTCTTACTTGACTGATATTTGTTTTTATACACGAGTCATGAAATGATGCAACATTACGTGACGACGACTTTGAGCATCATATGGTAAGAAACAGAAAATTATCCTTGTGAATTATCCCTGTTTTATTAATTGTCCTTGTTGCTCTCCACATATTATGAGTTTACAGAGATTTGTTTTCACTTTGAATAGATATGATGCCAAAAATGTTGTCCACTTTGAAAAATATGAAAATATATATATTTATAGCATTTTTTTGTTTTATATATTTTATGACTTGATGGAAAGATACACAAAATTACCCTTGTTTTTTAAATATTGTTCTTGATTTTAATCATTCTTATTGTTTATTATTCCTGTTTTTATTATATAATAAGGTTCGGATTACTTAATTTTATGTTGTAAGAAACACAAGATTATCCATGTTTTAATAATTATCTCTGCTTTTAATTATCCGTGGTTTTAATAAATATCCTTATAATTAAAATTTAATATAAACAAATTAAATATCCTAAATATCCTAAATATCCTAAATATTCTAAATATCCTAAATATCCTAAATATCCCCCACTCATAAAAGATTTACAGATTTATCTTTTTAAACTCGACTATAGAAATTATGTAAAATTGATGCGAATCTGACTAGGTATACCACATTAAAAAACAATCTTTAAAATATCTAACGAAGATATTCCAGGTTCTCAATTCCAGTGGCCTTCGCGATGATCTTCTTCAGGTAAAAAGCACTATCTGAAACACAACACTTAATTTCGTTAAATTGCAATCATATTTGCATGACTTGTCAAGTTTTCTTTAATAAAAATTATGATTTCTTCACTTCAGCCAAGATTGATTTCAAAATAATATAGAAAACATATTGATTTTTTAAATAAACGGAACTCATCAAAAGTCCTCGAACATATAGGCGATATTTTGAATGCCAGGGTCATACAGGGGCCATCTAATCTCAACAGGACAAGTTTCAACTGCTCACCTTACACGAGTGTCATGATGTTTTGCAGCGCGCGATTCCATATGTGTATTGAATGGACCCTGAGTTAAAACGAGCATACCTATATGTTCGAAGATTTTTGATAAACAGGTAATACAAAAAATACAAAAATACCTCCACGTTTGCTTTAACGGGCCAAACTCTCGAATGAAGGAATGATTCCGTGATTGACAGAACAATGAACGGACTAATATTCTCGAGACTGAACAGACGGGGGCGCTTATCATTATAGAATGAATGACAAAGCAAATGAGAAGAAACAAGAAAAAAGTCAAAATTCGTCGTTTTTTACTATGGTTTTGTGGCATTTGTGGCATTTTTGTGGCCGTTTTGTGGCATTTATGGCACATCTTCTCAACTGTATCAACTTCCAAATTCTTATTTCGGACATTTCTGTCTCTATTTTCGGACATTTCTGTCTCTATTCACTATAACTGACAAAAAGGTTTTGGAGTTTTCGCTCTTTTCAGAAGTGAATTGGATGAATCATGAAGTTGAATGGTTCGAGATCTTTAGTTTCTACCGTGGCAGACAACAGCAGATACAGGGTTAGTTATATGGAAACAGTGATTCCGACTCAGAGGAGCAACTCAGATTTATAATTGATCGAATGAACCAAGCTGTATGTGTGAAAGAATGGTGCAATGATCGAATGACCAAATTATCTTATGATAAAATCATCGAATGGCGGAATTTCCGAATGATTTACAGAATCAATGTCAAAATGACCCAGTGGCCAAACTGCTGAATTACCGACTGCCTAATTCGCCTTGGACAAATAAAAGGGAGCTAAGTGATTGTTGAAAAATAATGGTTTCCAATTTGAAATACATAGGAATAGAAATCAAAGTTTTTTTCACTTAGCTCCCTTTGATTTGTCCGGGGCGAATTAACCCTATGACACTGTGGATTTAATTTAGGAAAGTTTTTAAACTTTCAGTTCGCGTATCTTTTTCAGCACAATACTTCAATATCAGCAACTTCCAAACTCATTTTTGAAACGTCCGCCTTTCTTCAGTTCACTGAAACCACAATTTTGGTGTTCGAGGAGTAGAGTCCCCTTAGTATTTTTGTGGTGACTGCCCGTCCCAACTCACGCCAACAAAGGGCGCTTGCAGGTTTCGGACTGCCAGAGGCGTGGTTAACAGCACCTTTAATTTGTATACCGCCACTCCAGCTAGCGTTTGCATGGCGGTGGGCTAGAGCACTGGGTTAAAGGGAGAGGCTCCGCTTCGGCAACGGACCGGAGAGGCTGACCAAGTTGTTGGGTCGCGGCTTCTTCTCTGCTCCGTCTTAGGCTGCGGGCTCCTTTGGCTCCGTCTTACGCTGCGGGCTTCTTCTTTGGCTCCGTCTTAGGCTGCCGGCTTTTTGGCTCGGTCTTAGGCTGCGGGCTTCTTCTTTTCCTTCGTCTACCGCGCCCGCACTGGCATCACCTGACTCCGACAGCGGCCGGTCCCGGCTTCAGCGGTGACCTCTCCTACGCTCGCCTGCCTTGATTTGCAAGGGACGAGCATATTTTTACGAGCTTTGAAATGCGAGGGACTTTTGCCTTGGCCATGCTGGGCCCGACAGCAGGTTGCCCAAATATACAAAAAAAAAGGATATTTCAAATCGCAAACTGCCGATTCAAGGCGAATTTTATTCACGCCGAGCAGTCCGCAGATCAGGGCTTCATAACGCCCGACAAATGAAAATAAAACAAGACAGGATGTCCGCAAAGAGCAGTATGCTCTTGCAGGTGTTCAGTATATTTGCTGAAATTTATTGGCTGAAAGAACTTAAAGGGTGCAAGATCCTTGGTTGCTTCCATGGAAGCCAATAAAAAAGTCCAAATTCGGTACAAATAATCCGAGGAATCCCCAAAACAATCTAAGGTGATACACGCTTTTAAATAATGTCAGAATGTCAAAACGCTCCTCTTAATTCCAATCGATATAGGTCGATATGAAAAAAGGTTAAACATTCGTCCAGCATGTCGGAAAAAGAAAGAGAATTGTTTATCTCAAGCTATTTTCCTTAACATGCTAGATTTTCTAACACCACACGCATTGATCGTCTTGACTTGATTATATTGACGCATTTGCTCTTAGAAAGGTGGAAAATTATCAAGTTTCAGTTTTGCAAGAAAAATGGCTTCTTCCACTCCTTTTTCCTCGGACTATTACCGACTGGAACAGCCTTCCCTCCCACTCTACGATTTTATCAAACGCTCTTGCTGCGTGTCTCGCAACAAAACCTTGACCTCCGCCGTTTCTTCCCTTCAAAAATTATCTCTTTTTTTAACATCGAATTGTCTATGCTTGCGTAATCATTGTTGTGTATGTTACAGTGCCAAGTGATTTGTTCACTGTTTTTGAATATTAATAATAATTATAAATAATAATAATGACACAATGCATTACACACGAGGTCATTGTAAAAAGGCTACAACTTACTGCTCCGATTGCTTTTCGCAAGAACCGCGTCATTTCCAATTGCGGTGTTTGTTGCAGGATCAAAGACATCAAAATCCTTCCTTTTCAGTGCTAAGATATTAAAGGAATGCAATGACGTGAAATTAGACTCGGCTTTAAAGCATTTTCCGGTCCCTGATAAGTAATTCCAGTACCTAAACATATTTTCACAAACAGTCTGCAGTAAAGGTATATTTATATGTACGAGTATGTATAACCAGTAAAATTATCTTCCAGATGGTTTATATCATGTATTCACCTGCCTTTGCCGATTTACTGTGCTAAAGCAGTCTCCATCTCGTTTTTACAGTTTAGGGTGCTTGGAAAAACACCTGAGCAATTTGGCGATGGTCTTTAGTGTCAGGCGAAACAATTATTTCCGCGCTATTGCAGAATAGCCTTTTACATAAATTCTCAATGGTTGTTAGGTTTCGCTTTGGGAAAAACTCGTACGGTTCCTTCACCACCGTATTTGGCAGCGTATCACGTGATTATTTGCAGCAGCTCGGCCTCAATCTTAGGCAAAATCGATCAAGGCAAAATCGATAGGAACAGTGATGTAAAAATTGCTTAGCTTAGCGGCTCTGTTGTAGCTTATTCAACAGAGAGGACACTCAGCGGGCTCCTTCTCAAGTGGGACGCGGAATTGGATATTTGCTCATTTCTCAAAAGGTTCTCGACAGATTTCAAATTGGTTGGGACCGTGATATGGATCAAACTTGCAGTTCGCATTCTTTCAATCACAACATGATAAACATTGCTTTCCGGCGCTTTTCTTGTGCTTCATCCATGAGTCAGGTGCAGGAAAAGCCGATCGGTATTACCGGCGCTTTACTCATGGGTGAAGTTGGAACTTTACTCATGGGTAAAGTCGGCGCTTCGCTCAAGAGTGAAGTCCGCACTTGGCTCACGCGTAGACACTTGGCTCACGCGCAGACACTCCAAGACAAGTTAGTTGCATTTCATAATCAGGTGGACTGGCATTTCGAATTGTTTCCAAGTGGCATAAAACCTATTGAACGCTTTTTATTAGAAAGCTATGCAAGCTTAAATGTTGTCTTGAATTGATACAATTATGCTTAACACCCTATGTCAGGAGCACCAGATATGGTTGTGACTTCGAAAATGGTTTTTAGATCGGCTGCCGGATTGCCTGTTATTAAAATGTCACCATCACTTTTTATGACCGGGGAAATGATACTTCTTCAAATAAGATTGGAGACAAACTTTGATTAATCAATGCAACTTTTCTCGTGGAGCACAAAATGTCTACCAACAGCCTTTGTATAGTGGCGGCGGAATTAATGTACCCAAACATGTGTTTTCCAACTGTTTCTCAGAAACTTTTTTTTTCGTTCTTTCTATTCTTATGCAGGCGGTAGAAATTAAAGCGCCAGACTGCAATAAAGCATTCCAGAGGTCTCAGATTTTGTCCTAGCTTATGAAAGAGGATCTTTAATTTCTGCAGCATAGAGTTTTCGCCGAAATCTTAACACTTGCAATTTTTTACATGCATGAGTACATTAATTCCGCCGCGGCTATAAAACCCTGCATAACTTGTGTCAACCTGTTATGACTTGATCTTTTTATGACACTTGAATTCGGAAATTTAGTGGTGAAAGCCAAGCACTACAATAGAGCTGTAAACTTCCTTAACCGAACATCTCGTACTGATCGTTGCTTCAAGCAGCTAAACTGAAAATAGTTTTTTGAGCGACGACAATGTGTCGGCTCCACTGCATGTAGTGGAGCCGATAACAACCTTTTCTGTGAACATCAACCGAACTGTGAATATCAACCTTTTCTGCGGAAAAGTTTGATTTTTCAATTTTGCAATTGCGAAGCTTCGTGAAAGTTGTCTTTTATCAGCGTATTTTGTGATGGTGGGAGCATGCATCCTCACGCCGAAGTACAGAGACTTCACTGGATGAACTTATATCAAACCCGTTAAACATGTCAATGCATTGTATCTTTAGGTGCAGGATCGGAGAGAATGGATTTTAGCATAATCAGAATTTGCCATTGTATTCTAACCAGCGCCCTCTGAGATCTCTTGCAGTCTTAGATCGTCTTCCCTGTTATGAGCGCTCACTGAAAGTACGATTATTAACACCCTTTCAAGCAACATTGTCATTTCGAAGCTAAATTCAATTAGATAACCACGATGATTAATTGATTGTCCGCAAACAATATTTATAAACATTCCTTTTTCCCCTTGCTATTTCATGCTGGTATAGCCTTCCTCGAAGCTAACCACTTCTCCCGAGTCTCGATACTTAATCTTGTGCCATCTGCTGTATGATTGCTATATTTCATGTGATTTATGAGATACTGATATACCGAGCGAAACAAGCTAAACACTGGACCTGCATTGCTGCTTATTTTTTCACGGCATTGACTCGAGCCGTCCCACTGCTACAAATTTGACCGATGGAAAAGCTTTCCTACAAGGTGTGCTGAAAGTGTATGGTGGCACTGATCCAGAAGATGTTCAAACTGTTCGCCGTCGGCTGCTTGCAATCGTGTTGGCGTTCCTGCCATTGCCGTGGGACGCCGCACTTCTGTGATTGTCTGCCACAAGTAAAACTATCTCCGCAAGTTGGAATAGCGCACCATCTCAAAACACGGCAAAAAGATTTTTGGAACACCCAGCAAAACAACTGCAGTCATCGAACAGCGGACCCGTTCGTTCAACATTGTCATTGATTTTGCTCAGCCGACAGATAAAATTTGAGCGTCGCTGGCAATTCAGAACCTGCGGCTGTGCCCAGTGTTCAGCTGGGCTCGCTCAGTATATGACACAATATGATGTCATATGATCATATAATGATATCATATGAGCATATTATTATTATTATTATAAAAGCAATACTGCCACGAGAGGTTAGTGGTGGCAGACGACGAACAAACATTCTGAGTCAATTGACAATAAAAAAGATAAAACGAGGTATCGACAATTTAAAAGGCACATGGGTCAAAGATTTGAATTTAAAAACAATGGCTCAAGTTGTGCGAATGCAATATGCGACGCCTGGGGATAAAAGTGCGCTTGAAATAATTGAGGATGTAGAGGATAGGCAATTCCAATCCCTCACGGTTTTGGGAAAATATGAATTAAAAAAGATGTTGGTTTTGCAAATTGGGGAACTATATGAAAGGCCATTATCTGTTCTGCGTTGCTTGGGCTTCATCATGTAAGGAGCAGGCATACAAAAATTCACAGATTGGGTAACTATGCTGGAAAAAAGCTTGAGTCTGTGCTCCTTGCGTCTACAAGCTAGGGATTCTAGTCCAAGAGAATTCAGCATATTGGTTACACTAGCGGTTCTCTCAAATGATCCAGTTATGACACGTGCAGCTCTCCTCTGAATCCTCTCAACCTTGGCAATATCCGTCTGACAGCTTGGATCCCACACCGCGCAAGCATATTCTAGCACCGGTAACACTGTTGATTTAAATGCTTTCAACTTGGCTTCTTGGGAGGAGAACTTCATATTTCTATTGATGAAAGCAAGTCATGAATTGGGGCATATGATAAGTGACTTAATATGATTGCTATATTTTTTACTATTTGATTGCATATGCTATGTTGTGCTATATGCTATATGATAATGCTTCGTATTACATGAAAAAAACTGCTTCGTATTTCCGCTTAATTTTTGTATTGGTCCCCCATCCTGACGCACCAATGACGTAATTTGTCACCTTGCAGTGTTTTCATGACTGTCAATTTTCTTCGCATGACCGGATATTTTATTCCCTTGACTTGTGTAGCATCACTCGCGGGTGTCGCGTTTCGTCCGGGGCTGGGTGCTGCTGGGGCCACTGACTTCTGGATTTTGGTGCTGTGGAGTGTGATTGGATCGCACTTTTTGGCTTAACCAATTCCTTTGTTGTTAAAATTGTTGTCATCATCTTCGCAGGTGAAAATGCATCTCCTGCGCATATCTGATATCCACATATATGTCCCGGTTGAATTGGTCGTTTAGCAGTGGAGTAGCAGTTCTACACTCTATATCACTGGTATTAATTTACAAACACTAGTTGCGAACCGAATTAAAAGTCTTTAAAGAAGAAATCGAAAAATGAAATAATTCTGAATTATTAGCTAGCATGAAAATCGGTATTTGCTTCCGAAACTCAATACCACCGCATAGAAAGTAAGTATTTTCGCACGCTCAGAACCCATATAATTGCATTCCCTTTCCGATTGTTCATTGGACTGTAGATGACTTGTGGCCCGATCTTTAACATTTCTTTAGTTAGTTTTGTGACCAATTAGTAGTAGTTATTTAGAGACCATTCCTTGCACCGCTTGTGCTTCTCAGGTTGCTGTCAATTTTAGATTGAATTTCCATGAATACTTTATTTTGGTTTTCATCTTGTAATATGGTTTTCAGCTGATATTTTTCTTCTTTTAGTAGTTTCCCTGGTAGTAGTTTCCCTTTTAGTAGTTTCTTCTTTTAGTAGTTTCCCGCGTAGTAGCTTCCCTTTTAGTACTCGTAGTTTCTTCTTTTAGTAATAGTCTTGATGTTCTGCACTCCGCTAAAGGGTCTTGCTTATATGCTCGTAAATGTGCGAAATCCAGTTTTGCCTTTTCTTTTCTAAGAGATATGAAGCAGAAAATAGGGCATGCCGGCTTCAGCAATGTTCGCTGTTGTGTTACTTAACACAACAAAACAGATGCAGATAAGCCAAAGGATGTCACTCAATAAAAATATCGTAGATATTTGAATGATCTTTCAGCCGTAGCGGCAACCATAAAGGCGATCAGATATCTTTTGTCGTGGATTCCATCAAGACGCCTGTAATGCTAGACGACTAGGCATCACTTCGCAACCGATCACATATGTTACAAATTAGTCATTAGACAGTTTATTAAGAAAGGTTTGAACGATGATTCTATTCTTTCATGGAGGATGCACGTTTTAGTTAGGTGCACCGATATTGATATGTACACGTATATACAACAAGATGAATATCTCCACATGAGTATATTACGTTGCCGAGATATTACGTTGCTAGATGAAGATTCCTATGCTGATACTTTACGAATTCAACTGGAGTCGATGAAAAACAGCGGGTTATGGAGCATATATACACTAATGAATTTATTTCATGTAGGAAATTTTTTGATGGACGGGTACAAATTTCTAAATGAATTTTATCGCATTTAGAGGATTTTGGATTCTCTTCTGTTATCGACATAGCTGAAGGTCTGTATCAGTTAAAATTGTTGTAGGGCTCGGCGAAGAATTGGCCATTGTTCACGCCATGACAACGGAAAAATAACCAAGAGTCGTACGTATTATCTGCCGTGTTGAACCTTTTCATGCAATTATTTCAGCTAGGTTTAGATATGACTATCATTCACTTGATCTCTATCAGTTCTCGTCTTTTAAACGCGATCGTCCCAACTTGTCGTTCCTGCAAACATATTTCACACTTCCGTTGTGTTTTGCAAAATTGCAATTCTCTTAGACATTGAGAATACATATTCTCTTTGTTTTTAAACTCTGAAAATTTGTGATTTTTTTTTCAATTGTCATCTTTTCGACTGATCTTTCGACTATATAGATTGACACGTAATTTTTTCCATTATCTGAAGCTCCGTTTGCTGGTTTACTGTAAATGTATTTCAATATCGACAGCAACATATTTCGAAGTTGTGGACCATAACTTCATCTGTGCAACGGTGAGGCGGCAAATGACTGGTATGATGGACTTCTATAGTCATAATATCATAATTGCTAAAATATCTAACATTTTTCTCTTTTTGAAGACAGTTTATTCGGCAGAGGCATAGTGAATTTCCTTCTTCTCGGAGAAGTTCAACGATTGTTCATGTACAAAACTATAAATTCACACGACAATCCATTTCGAGGTTTTTGTAATGTGGGGAAACGACTGTACGCAATGTATAATTTGAAAGATTGTGTTACCATAATTGCACACTTGTCACCATATTAAAACGCCTTCTTCACAAACACCATTTGAACCTAACTGAACGCATCTGTTGTTGAAAGTTGCATGTGAAAATCTGAGAGGAAAATTCGTCAGCTTGTTGGATTTTAGGATCTTGCACAACTCTTCCTTGGAGAATGAAGATGATTACATACGACTAAAAATTTTGCTTATTCTTGTGTAATCTGTCGAATCTGCTTGTTTCCGAGTGGATTTCATTTGTTTACCCTCCACGCTGATAATTTCACAGAGGCAGCTACCGGGATCGTTTTTCCATCTAAGTCTACTACCAGCGCCATGCAAACTGTACAAATTTCGATGCATATTATGTCCGAGCATAAAGAAATATTTTGCGCAAATTAACAATCCAATTTTTCTTTCGAAAGCAGAAGGAGTCCCCAAAATGTTGCACAAGTGAAAAGATTATTGTTACAATACATAATCAAAGTGGACTGCACCTCCATGATTATGTAAATAGCCCAGAAGTTTGGATATTGTGGGTGGAACGTCTATTTTGACATATGTTCAAATGCTTTGTGACTGTTCAGCTCCATTTCAAATGAGACCAGAAAATTATAACACGAGATGATTAGAGTATCCTCCTGATATTGTGTTTCTGTTAGTGAGAATTAGATTTGTAAAGCTGCAAGCTGCGTGATTCAATTTCGACATTGAGATATAACTTTTGTGGCAATGGCAGTAAAAAGAAATTTCACAAAGAATTCTGCTTACCACCATCCCAACGAAGTATTTCTGTAGCTTGTGTAATATCTGACAAAAAAGTAAAAAAACATAATCACAGATAATTTTACCAATTCAAACTTGATTTCGTCTTTAGAGCATCGACAATACATAATCACATCGGCAAATACATCAGCAAATACATCAGCAAATGCATCAGCAAATACATCAGCAAATGCGTCAGCAAATACATCAGCAAATACATCCTCAAATGCACCAGCAAATACATCAGCAAATACATCGGCGAATAGGTACATAGCATCGGTAAATACATAATCACAGATAATTATATCAATTCAAACTTGATTTCGTCTTTAGAGCATCGACAATACATAATCACATCGGCAAATACATCAGCAAATACATCAGCAAATGCATCAGCAAATACATCAGCAAATACATCCGCAAATGCACCAGCAAATACATCATCAAATACATCGGCGAATAGGTACATAGCATCGGCAAATACATAATCACAGATAATTATATCAATTCAAACTTGATTTCGTCTTTAGAGCATCGACAATACATAATCACATCGGCAAATACATCAGCAAATACATCAGCAAATGCATCAGCAAATACATCAGCAAATACATCCGCAAATGCACCAGCAAATACATCAGCAAATACATTGGCGAATAGGTACATAGCATCGGCAACTACATAGTCACAGATAATTATATCAATTCAAACTTGATTTCGTCTTTAGAGCATCGACAATACATAATCACATCGGCAAATATATCAGCAAATACATCAGCAAATACATCAGCAAATACATCAGCAAAAACATCAGCAAATACATCGGCAAATACATAGCATCGGGAAAAATATAATCACAGATAAGTTTATCAATTCAAACATGATTACGTCTTTAGAGCATCGGCAATTGGCAATTCCTTTAATCACTCTCTTTCTGTACGAAAATACCCCTCGTATAAAGCGAATTTTCTGACAAAAACAATACCGCGAATAAAATATCGCCATGAAACCAAAAACCAATTTATCCTGGTTTTTGTTCATTTTATTTTCTTTTTGATTTTTAGGAATAACAAACATTTATTTTACATAATAACTTTCAGTTCATAAATAACTTCAAAACGAGTTTTACCTTCTCTTGCAAGACCCCGGCATGCCTTCACATAATTCTCATATATCTGCATCCCTGAAATTGTTTGTTAGATCTCATTAGAAGGATTGTGATTTGCTGGAAATGAAATGATTTGCCTATACAAGTTAAAGAATGCCGACTGAAAAACATATTGTCGCCATGCATGCTGTGACGCCGTTTTATCCCTCGCGATTACAACGCAATGTTACACTCTGAACACGAAGTTCAGTTTGGAACACTATATTTTAACATGGGTTTAGATAGGAAGTTTTCTTTTAAGAACATACATTGAACACTCAGTGTGTTCTTGGAACACATGTGCGATTATTTGGTAATATCGTTCACATAACAACATGGATTGCCCGAATCACATGCTGGGCCGGAATGTTCCCTAGCACTCTAAATTTTAATCTTCACTGAAAATGGCTGCCATTACTAAGTAAAATTCAAAATTGGTAATCATTTCACGCTTGGAGAGAGAAAGCTCATATCGGTAGTTTTTTCAATCCATAATCATAAAGAGGAATATGTTTGAAGCAACAATTCTAGTTATGCGGCATTTCTGTGTCATGAGAAAAATTTTGTCCATACACTGGAATCCATTTGAAAGTGGCTAATCTAAATCCGTTAAGCAAACCTAATGACTTAAAATGAACGCCTTTGTCAATTATTCCATTGTTTAACATATCTCTCTGGGAAAACATTAGAGAGAAACTCCCTCTAACCAGCATTTCGGCCAACTCTGCTGGCTAACAGAGGTTCCGCTGTTTTCAGGTAGTTACCATCAACAGCTATAGCAGTTCGAAACTGGTTTTAATAATGACTTTCAAAGCTAAGCGCGAAGATCGCTTTCCATAGCGATGAGGAAATATTCATCTAAACATAATAAAATTCTGCTTTTGGAATGAATTTTATAATCATGGATTTAATTTAGCAAGAGAGCATATCACAAGCAACAAAATCAAGGGTTTCGTTTTACAGTCTGCCAAATGTCCTCCAACACAGGAGGAATTGCAAAGGCAGGGCTATTAGATGGGCCATCATTATTGAACAGCGTACTGTGCAACTTCACGTCTTACAGGAAATCCATTATGTCCTGTGGCGATTGGTACCATTGATTCTCTATGGCGCCTGAGAACAGCAATGAAAACTCAAAACTCAGTCCAAGTGATAGTCGCAATATCGACTTCCATATAGCATTCTGCAGTGACGTCGTATAAATTAACTCCAGTTTTACTTCAGGAAGATTGCGTGCAGCTCATGAATTGTGATTCGATTATGATATTAACAGAAAGAAAAATGCCAGTTAAATATTTTTGAAACACTAGAATTAAAGCAGGAACTTATTTTATGAGTGTTTGACCATGCTTCGTGCCAGATTCATGTTTCACAGTCTTCGCTTGCAATTTTACATCCTTTTCAGTGATTTTTATCGCGTTTAGATCAATTTAAATTACCATACATTAATCGTCAATTGATAAACAAGCAACAAATTTTAGGAAGAGGTGTCAGACTATTCTTCACGCCTGGATTCATGATCCATGCATAACCTTCTCTTGCAATCAATTGTATCTCCCTCTCAGAGCTTTTTATCGCGTTCAGACGGGCATGCATACTTACCTAAACCGCGAAAAACATCTTCATCTGTCGCCATCCATTCAGCAGCTGTAAAGAATAAACTGTGATTATGCCTTGCAAGTTATGCTGTGAAAATAGAAAATTCAAACTATTTCGGCTTATCCCGTTGTTATTCTGCCATTACGGATCGAAATTGCGCCAAAAAATCAACCCATTCCACTGAATTTGTTGCAGAGATGTCGTGCCGTTTTGCTTGAATACAGAGAGATCAAAATCAAAGCTGCCACTGAATCCATGAATTTTTGAATTATGAAGGCGGCTGCTAAGATTTCATTCAACTTTAAAAGGTTTTTAATTTGAAGTGTGTTTTTTGTGCTCTAATAAAACGTTCTCGTACCTTGTGTAGTTATTAAATAGATCCATAAAACGCAAACTGATTTCATTGAGAGTTGGAAGGTCCTTCAAATTCTTATAATTCTAAAAATTCTGACACCTTGGAATTTTCACGTACCGTGATAGATAAGTTTAAGTTTAAGTTTGCGCCGTGATAGAGACACTGCTTTGTAACAAGTATTCGAAGTTTGTGCTTCCATCCTGATGGTTATTTTATTTCCAAAATTATCGTATTATTGTAACCGCACACTATATTCCTGCCAACTTGGACATTACATTTTTCTTTTGCATTTTCTAGCGACTCCATTTTTGAGGTCGATACCAGTTTGGCATGTCTACGAGCTTGACTAGTTTTGTTCCCTGGTGCTGATTAGCTGATTACTTTTCCAACAAAAGTGATTATTTTTGAGGTCGATACCAGTTTGGCATGTCTACGAGCTTGACTAGTTTTGTTCCCTGGTGCTGATTAGCTGATTACTTTTCCAACAAAAGTGATTATTTTTGAGGTCGATACCAGTTTGGCATGTCTACGAGCTTGGCTAGTTTTGTGTCCTGGTGCTGATTAGCTGATTACTTTTCCAACAAAAGTGATTATTTTTGAGGTCGATACCAGTTTGGCATGTCTACGAGCTTGACTAGTTTTGTTCCCTGGTGCTGATTAGCTGATTACTTTTCAAACAAAAGTGATTATTTTTGAGGTCGATACCAGTTTGGCATGTCTACAAGGATAACTAGTTTTGTTTCCTGGTGCTGATTAGCTGATTACTTTTCCAACAAAAGTGATTATTTTTGAGGTCGATACCAGTTTGGCATGTCTACGAGCTTGACTAGATTTGTTCCCTGGTGCTGATTAGCTGATTACTTTTCCAACAAAAGTGATTATTTTTGAGGTCGATACCAGTTTGGCATGTCTACAAGGATTACTAGTTTTGTTCCCTGGTGGTGATTAGCTGATTACTTTTCCAACAAAAGTGATTGGCACCAGAAATCATAACTAGTCAGGCAAATCCTTCTGCAACTCTCACAACCATTGATACACGAGTGTATTCTCCTTTTTGCAACCTCTCATTGTGACTCTTGCTATGTGTACCGATATGTTACTTTGGGACAAAACGTCCACAGATGTTTCAGTTTATGTTAGCAAAGCGTTATTTAGCACTTTTCAACTTCTTCATATTGCAAATATGAATGCACTGCAGTTCTACAGGATGTCAATTTAATTCCCACCATTTTAAAATGGCATCCGTCTACGACAATACTACTTGTGAAGCGTATGACGCAAATGTCAGCGCAGAAATTCGCTTTTCGGTAAATTCGGATAACTCGGATAATTTTCGGATAATTCGGTTTTCTCTCTACGTGGGTCAAACATGGTTTTTTTGTAAGAATTCATTAATTGCATTTTGGTTGTACGAGTAGAGTCAAGCATCAAATTCGAAGCTTCTGGTATGCCATTTTCAAATGTGTGGTAAACAGCAGCGGAACAGATAGACATACAGTACATTTTCTTTTTTCCCAAAATGTATTTTTATCCGAGAATCTTACGGATATCCCAGTTGGATAAAATCATATTAATGAGTCCCCACGCCTCTTTCGTAAAAGCTGAAATAGAAAGCAAGAGAAATGGCTTTACCTTTTGAGTAACATGTCCGTTATAAAACAAAATAATGCCTAAAGGCGCATTTTCACGAGCGTGTTTTCAAATATATCCAGCGTGTTTCCACGTCGGACAGCCGGCTGGTTCTTTCGCGCAAAAGGACACGCTCGAATAAGAACATGTCCTAATTTGAGCGTGTTAACACAGCATGGAAGATTCAAATCCAGAACAAAGGGTCGCAACATAGTGAGGTCGGAACAAACGTATAGCTGCCACGCGGGCTCTTCAAACAATTTCAAAACACGGCGTTCATACGACAGCTGTATAAACACGTTGCTTATCGAACACTGTCGTGGAGCCACGCCGCCACGCTCTGTAAAAACATGCTCGTGAAAATGCTCCTTTAGAACGGTGACTCGTCACAACATCTGGCTGGTTCTAAGCGAGTGGCTCATATGCCGGCTTATACACTGTAAAAATAATAGCGGAAAACTGGATTAACTATGCATTTTGAATATCCGACGCTGAAGCAGGTTCTCTGAGTTGTGAAAATTTAGTGTGTGTTACCGTTTATCATGCCAGTTATTAAATTTATGGAAGATTCGGAGTTTGCACGATATTGCATGTTCTTGGAAGATCCGAATCCAATTCCAAATGTGTTCGAAGAGCCATTGTTGATTTTTTTGGAAACAGTGTTTTTCAGTTTCATCCTTACGAGTACATGTATACAGGGTAGCCCAAAAGTCTTTGGCCATAGGAAAAACGTAAATTTGCTGTTTTTATCATATTATGTAATCTGAAACTCTTTCTAGCTCTATCCATGGATGTCAAGACTTTAAACGGAAATTTTAGCATCGAATAAAGTGGTGACATCTGTAGTGGGAGCTAGAAATAGTCATAAATCACGAAATATCATAAAAACAGATAATTCAATTTTTTGAAGTGGCCAAAGACATTGGGCATCCCTGAATATGCACATGTTGTTCCGATTGTGTCTCGTCATCCGTGGTTTGAGTTAGAAAAGGTTTCAGATCACAAAATTCTACAAAAACAGCAAATTTACATTTTTCCTATGGCCAAAGACTTTTGGGCTACCCTGAATATGTGTTTTAGTCCTACATTAGTTCTCATGCTGAGGGTCGCGTCACATGCTATCATGAAATTGACACAAAGCCCAAGAATGGTGTAGACACTATGGATCTTTGCAGTAAATACTCTTACAATAGTGATCCCGGGGACTTCAGGGTTGGTTTTTCGCAGGCATGCCGTACAACCGGCCTATTTTGCCGTTGAAACCAACAGGTTCAACCGAAACGAAATTTTAGTTTCACTGTTCAATCCACAATGAAACTCCGTATGATCCACATCAGACCAAGACGGTGGTGGTAGCGACAGGGTCAACAGACACGAACATCCAGCTATCGTCT
The DNA here is from genome assembly GCA_030068105.1 of Sinentomon sp. SZTP_YWyxl. NCBI lineage: Eukaryota > Metazoa > Arthropoda > Protura > Sinentomata > Sinentomidae > Sinentomon > Sinentomon sp. SZTP_YWyxl. The sequence continues at coordinate 73,941 of JASGXE010007195.1, forward strand.
GACTATATCTGGCTCTCCGACGGCGAACAAGAAAGATCAAGCCAACATAGCCAAGCCAACATTCTGTCAATTCAGACTTGACAGAATTGACACTTCCTTGTTGGCTTGTATCAGTTCGAGATTACCTGCTGATAATAACCAGGATGAGCACTTAAGCGCCCATCCAGCTCAATCAGGACATCACTCTGCTGGAAGCGCAGTCTCAACCTATTGCGCGTCGCCTTTGCCGGCGACACCTGGTCGATGTTCAGCAAAGTCTGCTTACAGGCTACCAATACCAGATTCATCCAAGGCTTCAAAGACTTTGCAACGCTGTCCTTCTTCTGCTCCGGCTCCTTCTGCGGTTACCAGCGCTTCAGGGCGCGAACCGCTGGCGACAACCACATCCTTGCCACCTCCAGCTTCTTCGGACAAGTCTTCCGGGGAATCCTTACCAACCAAAGTGCCTGATCACCGTTTGTTGCCTCCTAAATCTGCAGGAGTGCGCGATGACTCCTCATTCAGCAGACACGTCTCAGCTTCGCCCAAAAAGCTGAGATATCATCAAGTGGGTGGAAATCCTAACGCAGATTTCCTTCTCATTGGCGATTCAATGATTAAATTTGTTCACACCAGGCTACCACACGACCAGTTTAAATCAATTACGTTGCCTGGAGCTACTGTCTCTGACCTCAACCGATTTGTCAGGCTGTCTTCACGGACTGATCCTTCTTCTCGCCATATCTTCATACACGCTGGCACAAATAACCTTGCGGCAGACGGGTTCCGCCTCACAAAATTGCCAACAATATATCTCAGCTTTAGTTTCTGCAATTCTGCGAAAAATCCCCAGAGCTGAAATTATTGTGTTTGGTATAGTCATTCGCACTGACTTGCCAGTAAAATTGGTTCGCGACACAAATTTCATGCTGCATGAACTGTGTACCTCTTGCGGAGTCCGCTTCGTCGACTTCAATTACCGATTCACACCTGATCTTCTCGGGCGGGATGGCCTGCATTTCAGTGCCACCGGAGTTTCATCTTTCGCACATTCCGTTTCGAGCCTTAAAGTGTTACCGAGCCAAGTGTCGCGTTGCATACCTGGCCCAATGGCTCACAGTGATTCGCAGTGCTTCTATTGGCAAAAATCTGATGCATTGGCATCCCATAATTTGATTGGCCGCAGTGTCGATGCGTTTTCGAGTAGCGGCTTGGTGTTCCCGGCTGAAAAGTCAATAAAACGCATTTTGGCTTCGCCATCATTACAACCGGTAAAAATTTCTCCGAGTGTTCAGCCGCCTTTCTCACCTGACATGGTTATCTGTGAATTTCAAAGGTTCATTTATTCCGACCGAGTATGGCAAACCGCTTTTTTTCCAGCGTATTTATTTGATTACTTTTTTTCTTCATTGCATTATTTCCACTCCGTGTTTACTGGGTGCTTCAAAACGGCTTTCTCGCTATTTTTAATTTACGTGCCTGTTGAAAAAGAATGCATTGTTGAGATATTTTTCAGTATTCTGGGGCTTGCACCAGGTTACTTCAGGGCAAAATCATTTCAAGCAGCAGTATACTCGCTTGCATTTGTCAATAATCCTTCAATGAGTGCTTTTCATAACCTTTCCGGCTTTTTTGTTCCCATTTTGTCACCAAGCTGTTCGGTCCGAGTCTGTTTTCAATTGCCTTTCGCAAGACTCCCACCAATAGAGACAATGTCTTTGAGCCACTTTTCCAGCGTTTTCATATTTTGTGCTGATTTGCAGCAATCAATTTCGCAGCCGTTTTTGGTTGGTGGGTCCGCTTCATCCTCGATCTCGCCTGCTGCCTTCCCGATCTCTCCTGCCCGTAGCTTTTTCTCTGGTTCTGACATTTCTAAAAATTAAATTCTCAAGTTTTTCGCACAAACGGAATAGTAATGGCTGTTCTAAACTGCAGGTCAATAGTTAATTTATGCAAACGCCAAGATTTGTGTGATTTCATTAAGCAGTACAACATTTCAGTGATTTTCTTGACAGAGACTTGGCTCTCACCAGAAATATCCGATTGTGAAATTCTCCCTCGTGAATTTTCTGCCTTCCGTAAGGACAGGGAAGGGAAGCGTGGGGGTGGAGTTCTTTTGGTGGTTCGCAATGATCTATCTAGCATTGTTGTTGAATCTGGATTGCCTGGCACAAGTAAATTGGAACTGGTCTGGTGCTCTGTTACTTTGAACAGACATTTAAAAATCTTTTAGGGTGTGTTTCTCTGCCGCCAAACCTTAATTCAAATTCTTGCATGTTTGAAGAGTTCTTTGATTCAATCTCCTACCAGATTACGCAAAATATCAGAGTCATGATTTGTGGGGACTTCAATTCAAAACATCCCACGGTTTGAATGCAAATGATTGTTTCGTTGAAAATATTCTTGGATCCTTTTCGCTTAAGCAGCTTGTTATGAAGCCTACACGTATCACAAATAACTGCGCAAATATTCTGGATTTGGCATAAGGAAATTTTGAATCTCCTGTACCTGATCTTGAAGTGGTGCATGGCCTGTCAGATCACGAGTCTGTCTTGTTAACTTTCAAGGCTGACAAGTGCTCGAAAGGCAAGCTTCTCAGAAATCTCCAAATAAGTTTGCTTATTTTCCGGACCATTCCAAAGTCAATTGGTCTTCCTTGAATGCATCACTTCTCACAAATCCTCTGTTTTCAGAAAACGTCATTCTGGGCCGAACAGTCAATGAAGTTTGGGAAACAATTATTAAGGGTACATTGTTAGACCTTTTACTTGGTTACCAACTCGCAAAACGAAATTCAGTAACAAGTCTGGTAATAAATTTCCAAGGATGAACAATAAGTTGTCAAGATTTTTCGGCGCAAAAGAAAGGCAAATGCAAAGTTGAGAATGAGCGGACTTCCTGATGACAAAGTTAAATTCCTTAAGACTAAAGACGAATGCGCAAAGTTGAATTCCCAACTTTTTGACAAATTTATTGCTAAATCTGTTCAAAGCGACCATAGCCGGGGTTTCTGGAGATATTTAAAATCATTGAGAAGTGAAGGTACTCTGCCACCTCTTTATGATGAGGACAGAAACATTGCCCAAAGCTCTATTTCCAAAACTAGCTTGCTTAACGAGTATTTTACTGGCATACTTGGAAATGACATGTCTTCGACAGGTGTCAGTATTTCTTTGCCTATTTTTCTGCCGTCTGTACCATTCCCAGATTTGCTTATTACAAATGAAGGTGTATATAAATTGTTGCTGGACATGAACAAAAGAAAACCTCCAGGGCCTGATATGATTCCTCCTCACCTCCTCAAAGAACTCTCACCATCCTTGTCAGTTGCCTTAACCGCACTTTTCAAGCTCTCTTTTACAAGGTACTATTCCAGATGATTGGAAGAGGGCAGTTATAATCCCCATACCTAAATAGGGTGGAAATGCCAACAAACCTGAAGGTTATCGCCCCATTTCATTGACTTCAGCATGTTCTAAGCTCTTTGAAAAAATTTTGTGCTCTCATATCCTTAGATTTCTTAATAGCAATAATTTTTTCCATCCAAATCAATTCGGGTTCAGGTCTAAGAGATCCTGTAAGGCGCAACTAGTTCTTTTTATTGACGAGGTTGCGAAATCTTTAGATCATGGGATTCCTGTACTTGTAGTTTTTCTCGATTTGACAAAAGCCTTTGATATGGTATCCCTTGTAAAGCTGATCACAAAGCTCCGTGCTCTGGCGTTCCCACAAAAGTTTATTGATCTGGTTGCATCATTCCTCAATGGTAGATCTCAACAAGTATCGGTACAGGGAACACTATCTGACTTTTCAAACATTCATTCAGGCGTACCACAAGGCAGTGTTTTAGACCCACTTCTCTTCCTTATTTACATAAATGACATTGTTGGTAATATCAGGTCATCAGCTCGTCTATTTGCAGACGATATAGTAATTTACAGGCCGATCTCCTCCTCGGCTGACATTGCTGCACTTCAATCAGACCTTGCAACTGTCGCTTCTTGGTGCAAGACATGGAGCATGAGTGTTAATGCGAACAAATCTAAGGTTGTTCGTTTCGGCGCCCGTTGTCTTGGACCGGACATTTACTATAGCATTTCAGGTGAGTCTATGGAAATAGTCCCTGTTTTTAAATAACTTGGCGTAACCCTAAGTCATGATCTTTCTTGGAGTCCTAACATTCTCTCTATAACCGCCAAATCTCTTTCAAAAGTTGGCTTCATCATGCGTAATCTAAAATTGGCATCTATTAATCAAAAGAGACATGCGTACGTTGCACTTGTCTTATCAATTCTGGAATATGCCTGTGCGGCTTGGGATCCTAAAAAACGCTGTGATATCGATGCCCTTGAGACCGTCCAGAGAAGAGCAGCGAGAGCAATTACATAAAAATATGGGAGGCAGTATAGTGTGACTGCACTTTTAAAGGATCTTGATCTTGCCACTCTTGAGAGTCTACGCCGAATGCACCGTTTGAGCTTGCTCAGTGACATCATTACACGCAGTGTGGCCTTTCAGCTTCCCTCATCTTATTCTTTGAAACCGGTGCAAAGACGAACAGACAATGGATTGAGCTTCGTTCTGCCTTTTTGTAAAAAGAATGCATCTTTTAACTCTTTTTTTTCCGAGGACAATCACTGACTGGAATGGACTTTCTGTTAGTAGTGCATTGATATCAAACTCATTGGCTCGCTTGTCTCGCACCTCGACTGCAACGCCTATGCTTTAGAGATCCTGCTAGTGGTTTTCTTTCTCTTGCTACTGGTTTTTCTGCCTGAAGGTCCCGTGGTTTTTTCATGTTTGTTTTATTATTGAATGTTTCTATCTTTTTTTTTATTGAATGTTTTTATCTGTTTGACGACATGACTATGCTTGCGTAATTTTTGTCTTGTGTTTGTTACAGTGCCAGATCATTTGACCACTGTTTTTGAACATAATAATAATAATGATAAATAACAAGAAAGAACAAGCCAACAAACTGCAAAAGAGTCCTGCTGCTGCAATGTAAAAATCACAGAAAACATGAATCCATTCCCAATTCACAGGGTGAACTGAATGGTTTTGCACATTGCTCTATGAAAGAGGAGATAAGTTTAATCTCATTTTTTTCTTTACTTTTTTTGCAAGGGCGGCAGTCCCTGTGTCGCTTGTATAAAGAGACAACGGGTGACGGCATTTGATGAGGCTCCGTCGCATCCAATGGAGATAATTCAGGGGAAACCATTGTTCGACAATAATTGAATTTAAACACCGCAACCCACGGGCATGCATTATTAAAATTTAAAACAGCGGCAGTCCACCATTCGCCAAATGGCGCGGGCCGCAATTTTTTGTATGTTAGGTCCAAATCTGCTTTCTTCCCGGACGAATGCGGTTAAACAAAATGTTAGCATGCTTTTTTGATTCCAGCTGTAAAAATCTGAAATGAAATACGTAAACCACAGCTGAAAAGCGTAAAACTACGTACGCGAAAAGCATGAGCCCTGTATGGAAACAAAACCTAAAAAAATCTTTCTTTCCCTAAAAAATCTTAAAAAACTCATTAGACTGATCCATCACATCTGAAAAGTCTAAAGTTATATTTACAAGCAGGTAAAAGTCGAAAAGGTAAAGTCGAAAATATCTGTTGTTTAATTAAGAATTTTTCAACTTTAGCTTTTGTTGGTGTATTTTAAGCACTTGTGGAGTTCAATTTCAACCATTTTGCGTTTTCTAACTTAAATTAATAAATTCTGGTTTTGCGTTAAATGGCCTCTTCGAAATCAATTTCATGAGTAAAAGGTTTGTCGTCATTTAAAAGTGCCTGTGATTCGTAGTGGTACATGTGTAAAACGCTAATGCATGGCACCCGAATACTGAGAAGCGTCTTGTCGGCAAATGAAGCAGATCTTCGGAACAAGGATATCTACTGTCGACGTAAGACATGCTTTCGACTGCGGATCTGCATTTTCAGCTGTAATCCACCAAATATCTTCTTTTAAACCACCACTCTCAAGGCTACGATATCGGAGAACACATTTTCTTGTTTCCCACGTTGAAGTGATTGAAAGAGTTCAAAGGAGAGCTGCCGATAGTGTGTCAGGGAATTACCAGAGATACAGAAGTGTCATTCAAATTCTTACGGAGCTAAATCTTACCTCGCTTGCGGATCGTAGAAAGGATAAACTCTGGAAACTCTTACAAAATCTTTATCCCGAAAAATTAAAATCAAAATTCCAACTGCATATGTGTTACGCAATCCTCAGAGAAGGCCAGGTAATGGGGTGTACTTTAATGCCCCGCTGAGCGTTTCAAATGCTCATTTTCAATCATTTTTCCAGCGAACTGTACGAGACTGGAATGCTCTCTAAGGGGCGCGCAAATTCAGAGATTATCTGGCCACCTGGTGTCGCAGGAGTGTCAACTTGAACTAAGTATTCTCTCTCCACAAATTTTCCTTGCTGACGATTGTATTTTTTCTTAATTGTGATTTTAATTGTTGACGATAATTGTTGACTATCAGGGTGTTTAGTAAATGGCTCCCGTAAACCGGTTTTTCGAAATGTCCTGGTTCCCCTGAGTAGAATGATAGAGGGAAGAATTTTGCTACGACCCCCCATTTCCATGATATGGAGCCTCAGAATTCCCAAAATGTTTTTTTTGGGGACGCTCTGGGTTTGTTGCTTTTTCCCATAAAGGTCCCATCTTTTGCGAGCACCCTTACAGTAGATATGTGTGTCAGGTTCCCTTCACCAACACATTTTTGTGAAGGAGTTTTTGTTAAAATAAATAAAAAAAAAAACAAATAAACATCACAAAAAATATGACTTTTTACTGACATGCGCCCAAATTGTGACGTACCGTATTGATTCGATATAATATCACCAAATATCTTCACTTGGGAGTTGTACATCCTAAGTAGGCTGTTAGTGCTCATTTTCAATACTGTCAAATTAAACAAGTTTCAAAACACGGTGATAATTACGGTGTAACTGTGTACAGTACACTTTACAAGAGCATCAACATTTTACTATCACCTTATCTTAGGGTTTAGATGTGGCAACATTATTTCCGTTCAAATCTTCATATGTTAAGCGTTCCTAGTGTAAAACTTTGCTTCGCTTACTACAAATAAGTCATTTTCAGCCTGCATCAAAAATGACTTTGGTGTGACCGTGACTCTCACAAAAGTTGTGTCGCGAACATTGTCGTCCGCAGGAAGCGTTGATTTTGTCATTGATTGTTATAGGCATTTAATTCCCAGGGAACGAAATGTTCTGTTCGATAATTTTTCGATTGAGCTTATACATACGAGTAAAATCTGCGTTCTTTCGGTCTTAAAAATGACAATCAAAAATGAAGGATCGAGACATGCTGGTCGACGAAACTCTGCCGGAGCTTGCTACGTCCATATCAACTACTAAACCTTTTATTCGGATGTTGAACGCGAGAATGACAGATGGCTCATTACTCAAAGTGAACCCTGGGGCATTTACATCGTCTCGCGAACGCATTCATTTCTTTATTTTGAACACACCGTTCCGAGATATGATCACCAGAACATCATACATTGCTGAAATGAATTAAACCGACTGCGCAAACATAACCGGCAAAAAACCTAAATTTTTTGAAATGAGTAGAATTTACGTTGAAAGTAGAGCTCCGATAAAAATCGATCTCATGCAAGGTGCTAAATCGTCTCCTGAATATGTTTTTCTTTTGTGCCAGACAACTATTTTCTCGTTCCACTTATTTCATGACAGCAAACACTGTGAAAGTCATGTCTAACTGAAATTTTGCCAATTTTCAAGCATCACAGCCACTGTGAATCTTACTTTAAAGTGACCGGTAACTTGCGTTCCTGGGCCCAGAAAAGGTCCCAAAATTTCTAAAAAATTCGATTTCATTTTCGTAAAACGTATGCCTACCTCTTTGGAATTCTATATCGCTAACTAGATGACAAGAGTTTAAAGCTCAACTACCAAACTGCCCAGACCTATAAAAAGAGCAAACCCGGGTTTTCCCTTTATTCTGCATATAATGAGCACACCGCCACCGGCTCTACATTTCTGGATGCAAAAGTTTAACTTAATCTACAAGTTGCTATTCAGTTGACTGAAATGGCAGATATCTGCTTGATTTCTCGAAGCATGGCGATGGTGGAAATTGGACCAATTTCAGGAGTATGAGATTGTCTACCAATTAAAAAGCAACATTCTACAGTAATCTTAACATTCTGCAGTAATCTTAATATTCTAAGTAATCTTAACATTCTACAGTAATCTTAACATTCAAACGTTAAATTAACAATCTACAGTATTCTTAACATTCTACAGTAATCTCAATACTCTAAAGTTATCTTAACATTCTACAGTAATCTTAACATTCTACAGTAATCTTAACATTCTACAGTAATCTTAAAATGCTACAGTAATCTAAACATTCTACAGTAATCTTAACATTCTACAGTTATCTTAACAATCTACAGCAATCTTAACATCTTACAGTAATCTTAACATTCTACAGTAATCTTAACATTCTACAGTAATCTTAACATTCTACAGTAATCTTAAAATTCTACAGTAATCTTAACATTTTACAGTAATCTTAACATTGTGCAGTAATCTTAACATTCTACAGAGTCATGTCCATAATCTTGGATATCAAATATCACCATTGATGATCTTGGACCCACTTTGCGTCCCATCTTTCATGGTCAACTACTGCTAGATCTTTACTCAAATCGGCAAAAACGAAACATTCATCAGTGTAACGTGAGCGACTTAGCAGTTTTTTGAGTGCGAATGCTCAGCAAAAATCGTCCACAAATAACTCTCGGGAGAGCGCCACAAACATTCACAAAGATGTAGAAACATATGTTTACAAAAATCATTCCGCCATTCGTTTCCCCAATAACGAACGGTAAGGTTGGGATATGTTAGTTAGGCTAGGTTAGGGTAGGTTAGGTTGGTTAGGTTAGGTTAGGTTAGGTTAGCTTTATTTTGCTTTTTTGTCCAAGTGCCAAATCAGGACATTGCCGAATTCGTATAGAGTAATAAATATCGCGGACCGGCTGGCAGGATTCTTCCAAATGGTGAGCGCTCAAAGGTGCTAGTATAGACAGGTGGTTGAGAAAGAGATAAATGAAACTGTGCCTGGTGCTGAATTAATAAAAAACTGCATTTTCTCGAGATGGGATTTGGCGAAAGATAAAATCAAACAGTGACCGGAGACTGGGGCAGAACCAACTGTGGCAGAAGTGGACTGAGACAGAATTTTGCATTTTTGGAGGCTGATTTTTTTTTAATTTTTCCGAGTTAGGTTAGGTCAGGTTAGTTTAAGTAGTTAAGTTAGGACAGGTGTAAGCTACCACCTCCATGCACAAACTCCCTCCAAAACTCCCTCTTTTGTCCAATTCTACCTCTGTCCAATTCTGCCTCAGTCCACTTCTGCCTCAGTCCATTCTATCTCAGACCCGATCCATCAAACATTGTTGACGCCCGATTGTATCTGTCAAACACAGGTAAAATAACATCAACAATTACTTATGCAGAGAGGGAAATTTTCTGTTCCACAGGACTGAATTGTCTTTTAGACTGACGGTAAAATCGTCTATGCTTTCAGAAATTTTGAATTGTGTCCGCTCAAACAAGATTTCTTCACATCGCCGTGGGAATAAAAATAAACTATTTGTGCTAGCTTCAACTATGGTTTGACCGATTTTTCTAGTCTACGGCATCAGTTCATCTGGGAATGCCCCGTCGGTGGCACTGCAATGGTTGGAGTAAAGTCATCATGTACTGTTTTGCTAAAAGCGTTGTTCTTTTTAAAATTCGCGTTTTTGTTAATCTGAATCGATTAATGAAAAAAAAACATTACTGATGCCATTACTGATGCCATGATCAGACTTTTTACCACATTTCTCACGGTGATGCAAAGTAATAATTTCGTATTTCTCATCTCCTCTGCGATAAAAATGGGTACGTGGCGAAATTTGCAGGCACTAGTTAGACTAGATGTGCCCAAAAAGAACTATGTCCACCATTACGTTTTAGTCAGCCTTCACTCCCAATTCCAAGACTAAAAATGCCTACAGCAGTTTGTCACCGCCACATGTTTGCACAAGAAGAGTTATGGCTTGTGCGATTGGCACAGTTTCCGGATCGTACGTGGTTGGTAGGGTGTGCTACCGCGGTTTCGGCACGAAAGTGTCGTGCCTTCTTCAGGCCCGGTTCAACGAACCGTTGGGGGCGTCTTACTCACCTAATGGGTGTGCGCACAGAGTCCACTCATCCCCAGAACCTGGCTATCTTTGCTCGGAAAGACGAAGAGTCAAGGTCATGGGAATAAAAAACGCAGCTAAAAAGGCGGGGACTGGATCAGCATTCGTCCGATGGACGAAAGCAGCCATCGTCTGATTAGACGAAGGTCAACGGAACCAGACCGCAAAAATGTCGCCGCTTTTACTGCTCCCAAGGTCACGCCGCTCGGATAAAAAGGAGCTGCAGAACCGGACAGAGCACCACTCGCAGCAACACTCACTACTGACAAAGGTGCAGTTGGGTTGCCCGACCTCCAAGTTCAGTATATTGCTGCCTGCTGTGAGCACACCCATTGGGTGAGTAGGGTGAGTAAGACGCTCCCAACGGTCAGTTGAACCGGGCCTGAAAAAGGCACGAGACTTTCGTGCCGAAACCGCGGTAGCACACTCTACCAACACTTGGGATCCGGAAACTGTGCCAACGCACAAGCCATATCCATGGCGTAAGGAAATCTTAACCATTTCACAAGAGGAGTTGTTCAGCTGGAATAACATTCAGCGCCTCAGAATACCTCTCATCTTATACTAAAAGTATACGCGTCAAAATACATTAATACCAGTAAATAGTAATTTTGAAAGCAGGTTATATATGTCTTCAATTCAAAGATGAACTCACCGTCAACTGAAGGGAATTCTCCATATTCTGCCCAAACATGAAAAAATGTGACAATATTAAAATGGTCATTACAAAGCAAATCCTCGACAATTTGTGCGTATGTCGCAAAGAATTTTTGTGCACAAAATTTTTGTTTATCTGGCAATTTGGATATCCTCATGCAAAAGTTTGACAAAATAGACACAGTCACTCCATTTCGTTGTTGTATGGACTCGTTTTTCCCCAACACTTGATAGGCAAACATTTCGGATAACTGAAAAAAGTTTAGTTCTTTAAGATGTTATGTGGACTCATTTTTCCGCAACAGTTGATGGGCTTACATTTCGTACAACTTAAAAAGGTTTAGTTCTTTAAGATGTTGTGAATATTCTATTTCATCGGAAAAACGACACTAACCCCTGTGTTTTTTATCGTGAATTTACCCACTTGTTTCACAATATGCAATCACGAATAGTTACGATTTACCTTAAAACCTTTATGTCGTCTATGTTGCCATGTGGCACCGCAAATGTCAACCCTGAAGTCGCCTCGGTATTCGGTCAAAAAATATCGTTTTTTGGACTAAAACCCCACTTTGATATCTCTTCTAAAACGCGGCTAAATTGTTCTGCTGAGTGTCAACTGTAACCATGTCAAATTTACCTGAGAACAACGGGCTTCAATAGTGTTGATTTTCCGTTTTTTCCTCTCCTGTTGGTCCTAAATTCAGAACACACACCGATGCCTAAACTATGACTATGATGCCATTTAGCATCATAAAGTAACGACATTGTGCGGGAAAAAAGTGTCCGGGGTCAAATTTCGGGTGTTGGCTCCTTGCCACACCGAGCCCTGCCGGGCAGCTGGATTCAGCCTATTTTTCGATATCTCCAGCTGGTTTTTAAAAAAATGGCACTTTATAAATCCTTACTCGAAATACAGGGACAATGAAGGAAATCCGAGGAAAATTCAGAGGCAAAAACAGAGGGCATGCCGGCAAAAGAAACAATAACAATGTCAATGGATAAATGTGCGTTTATCTCAATATCTTTTTTCAATCCTTTTACCGCACCGCCAGACCGCATCTGATCACATTTTCCATCGTATTTCTGGATAATGGTAGGCCGAGAAAAAAGAAGAATGGCCGGTAATGCGCGCCTTGATTGACAGCTCGCCTTCGCTTTGACTTGCCGACAAAGGAGGCCGCCGTTAATATTTTTTACGATTTCGGTTGTTCATCTTCGGTTCTTGGAATGAATCCTTGTACTGGTCTTTGCATTTTACGTTTCATCGGAAGTAAAGATGCCTTCAAAGGAGTTGTCCCAAACATATCAAAAATTGATGATGCGGTTGCTGTAGAGTAGAAATTTGCAAATTGGTGATGCCCTCTGGGAAATGTCTATGATGCCATATGGCATCATAGACATTTCCCGGCTATGATGCCATATAGCATAATAGCCGGGCTCGGTTAACAAATATATAGACGACTAAACGGTCACTATTCCGAAATTACTTGCTTTCAAGAAGTAAAATGACCTGCTTTTCAGCCGTTGATGTTTTTTTTATCAAACACCAATTAATAATTTCCCTTTAAATAATGATGATATGCAAACCAACTTGTGTCAAAGGCTGTGATGATATTCGCATAACCGTAGGTTTTCAAAAACCACAGAACAGATATTTCTTCCGCTCCTGTAAAAAAGTAAAATTGTTTCTAAATTTAGTTATTTCGTATTCAAGATTAGACGTTGCCAAAACATGGGTTCAGTTGATAAAAATATTTCTCGAATGTAGTTTAATGTTAGGTTTTTGCTAACCACAAAAGACCACAAAAACGCAACAAAAATATCATTCGAAATAACAATTAAAATTTGTTTCTAGACCGAAATCATGCAGTTACCAGCTAGGTATAATTGTCATAAGAAAAATGGCCGTGGAAAAGATAGGCGAATGCCACCAATTCGATTTGACTAACTAACTTGCAGATTCTTACTTTTCCCGAAACCCAATCCGGAACAAATTGTTTTCATTGTGGTAAACTAAACTGGGAAATATGATCATACGGAGCGCTTACAGGATTATACATTGGATGGTACGGCTTAGTTTACAATGACATTTCCTACCCACGTAATTTCTTTGGAGGATGAGAAAACCGCCACACAAAGATGAAACTGTCAGTGACCTTACGAGGAAAAATCGAGGAAAAATCCCCATTTAAAATCATTACCAATAGAAACTGATCATTAAAGTACTAGTGGGAAGTTGCGAACCACTAAAACCGGACAGTCATTTTCATTAGAGATGTACTTCTCTTTTACATGGAAAATAAATCTACCAAAAAGTTCAAAAATAAAATTTCTTCTGGCGCAATATCAAAACATGCATCTTTGCAAAATATGTTTGATTAACGTAACATTTTGTGACGAATACACACACATTTGACAAAATCTTACACACTTTGTTTCGCCCATCCCAGCAACTTTAAGGTTCCGATCAGAGAATAGATATCCAATTGATCCTCTTGATGAATCCATTAAATATAAAAGATATTTTACGAAGGTCAGTACTCATACTTTTTTGGGTACAGGAAATTAATAGAATTTGCACAGATTCTATTCGTATGAAAACATTTCGCGGATTCAAAAACGGATCCTATGCGACAATGAATGATATTCATGAAGGCACATTTCAAACTCCTAATTCGTCGCGCATAGATATCAGCCAAAATGCGAATGAAACCTCTTGATAAGCCCTGAATAAACAAATTTTTGTACACGAGCAGCGCAGAGAAATCTAATGTAATTTTTAAAAAAATGTGTTAGGAGATCAAGAATAGCGTAAAGTCTGGAAATGGATACAGGATTTCGCCGCTGTCCTAAAATAATAAAAGCCTGAAACTTTTACTACAAGGAATAAAAATATAATAAAAAGTTACAATCGCCTATTGTTTGGATCTGCGAATTCAGATTCCGCCTGAGAAAGATGAGAGCATAAATCATTTTGTTCAAAACTTAGCTTCCAAAAGAGGAAACAGATAATATATTTTTTATACGGTTTCTCATAAAAAACAGGAATGTGGTCGGAGGCCTTTGAAACAAAAACGTAAAAAGCAACTTTTTGGCAGTTCCAGCTTTCTATTGCTGATTCAACTGCAAGGTTCGTATTTTTGTCTCATTTTTTGCACTCTTTTTTGGAAAAACTTGACAACATTTTATAACTACCCGATTTGTGAAAATTTTAATTCGAGCATTTGGTCACATTTTCTCCTAGCGAGAGGAGGACGAATTTGCTCCTACTCATAACTGCAAAAAACGCAAATGTCGATGCAGGCGTTGATTAATTGAATTTAAATTAATTGATTTTAAAGATGATAGCAGGCACTTACCAGGAATCTGATCCGTGGTGTCAAGTGCTTGCAATTCTAGATGACAAAAACATGATCAGTTTCAAATATATTTTTGCCAGCACACCAAAATTCACCAAATTTGCCCATGCAATGGCAATAAGACCACTCAATCTTTCCAAAACATTGCATTGCAAAACAGCGACCAAACCAGTGTTGACTTCCATTTTCTGAGACTATTTGTGTACTTATGGTGGTTTTACGGCTGATTTATTCAAATGTATCAAATTTTCCTGAAGAGCAGACATAGCAAAGGTTATGAAAACGAAAAAATAATATCTCGAAAGAGTCAAGCGTCAGATTGAGAAAGATCATCAAATTGCTGAATGGTCAAAAGTTACCAGTAACATCACACTTAACGCACTCCGCCATCAATTTCAAGAAAATTAAATTTGTTTCGTTTTTCCCTTTCATTGAAAGAACGAAAAGAAAGAAAAAAAAGAACATTTCTCTGTTAACACCATTTAGAGAAAAAAGAACTGATTCCACCCACCAGCCGTATGTGAACATATTTAAATTACCATCAATCACTTCCTCTTAAGAAAAATTTGTCACTTTAATTGCTGATTCTTTTTCCTTCACTAATCGTTCTAACTTCCTGGACGAACTCATGCGAAAAGCTTGTAGTTATTTACTCTCTTTGATGTCCTCCATGTCGAAAAATTAACAACATTAATCTCTCCCAGTTCATCACTTTTTACCCGCCCCTTTCCCTCGATTTGTATATTTCAACCTTCATTGAAAGCGAAAAGAAAGTCCATTTTCGACACCATTTGTTAAAAAGAATTTTCCATTGCATTCCCAGACGTATGAAAAGACAAGTAGTGTGAAAATATTACCATCAGTTAGTTGAGCAAGATAATTCAACCTGCCGTCTTTGAATGATTCTGCAAGATTAAACGACCGGAGAGCAAATGATTGGATGTGAGGTGTCACGATACGTGGTGATAAAATTTGCAGGTTGTCACTTGAAGACGTTCTTTTTCAACTCTTCTAAATTGTATTAGCTAAATGATCACTGGAATATTATCGGGCTGTTACAGGGCTCCAACATGAACCAATCGATTTACTTCCTTCTCAACAAGTGGAGTGAAATTGACGGCTACAAAAAATGTTGCTTGGAAGAAACATTCGTAAATATGAGACCTCTTAGCCTCATGCGCACCGCAGTGTCGGCAATATGACGGTTAAAAACATGCAAATTATCATGTTGCGGTTACTCAGGAAAAGCGAGTCCACACCCGTTATGGAGGATTTGGGTTGACGGTCCAGATTTTAGCCAACTTTCCATAAAATGTAATCTAGCATGAGGACTAATATGGCTTTACAAAAACACCACCACACAGATCATTTATGTAACAGTTTTTCTCTAAGATCGTGATCTCTCCTGTATGTTCATTTCCTTTGTTGTAGTGTATGACTCGAATGCTAACTCGAGAAATATTTCCTGTGCATGAGGCATTATTGCAGTTACTGGTCGTAAGTCGAGATGAGATACAGAATAAGAGCAAATTAAGAATGCATCTGGTTTCCGCTAAAATCGCCGTTCACAAAATTGCAAACTGTCTCGAATTTGCAGGTTTTGCACAGAAAAAACGATTATGTTCCTGAATAGATCCAGAAGTTCACATAGACTTAAACATGAAAATCAAGTCAAACATCAATGAAACGTTACTCTTTTGGATGAAATCTTCTGCGTTCTTGTTATCACTCGCTACTCCTAATAATTAAATTTCATACATAGCATTCCTGTCAGAGTGTTCCGAATGAAAAGATTGTATTCACGAAATACGTGCAATTTTTTCATTTTTCTGATATAGTAATTTCCCTCTGAGAAACATGAATTCAACGAATAAAATTTAAAGCCTGGGATGAAAGACCTTCTAAAGGGGTCAGTTATTCATGGCGGGAAATCTTTTGGACTAATTTGCATCCCAAAGTGGACATGGCAACGCAATAAAATGTGTTGCAACATATTACACACATATTACACACATATTACACACATATTACACACATATTACACACATATTACACACATATTACACACATATTGCACAATAAACGCAACATATTTCAGATTTCAAAACTTCAACATTTATTAATTATAGCTGGCACCGTGGATTCGTCGAATATCAGGAATTTCTGTACTGCAGATTTCAATTGGCCGAGATTCGAATTATCCACTTATATCCATGGCAGGTTATAATAAATGAGTTCGAAAGCATGTGAATATCATCACCACAGAAGTTATTTAGGTGACCATTAATGGTTCCCATGTTTCACATGCAATTTTCAGGTCGATCTATGGACGTGTTTATGTTGTTGAAAAAGGCTGTGGATATATGTATTTAATTTGCAAATTTCCCATTTGGAAATTGGGTTTTTTTAGAATTTTAGGATTTTACGTGGATGTTAATCTAATGCCCAAATACACATTAGAATATTGTGTACAAAAAGTCATGTATCTAATTTAAAACTTGCAGCGCC
The DNA here is from genome assembly GCA_030068105.1 of Sinentomon sp. SZTP_YWyxl. Lineage (NCBI taxonomy): Eukaryota > Metazoa > Arthropoda > Protura > Sinentomata > Sinentomidae > Sinentomon > Sinentomon sp. SZTP_YWyxl. The sequence goes on from JASGXE010007195.1 coordinate 90,708, forward strand.
CGTTGCATGGTGGGATTCCATGTGAAACATGGGCGAGTTTTTTCTCATTGTGACATGAACGCACCCACAAGAAAAAGGAAAAAGTCGGAAAGTGATGAGCGAAATGTTTTTTCATTGTGACATGAACGCACCCACAAGAAAAAGGAAAAAGTCGGAAAGTGATGAGCGAAATTTTTTTTTCATCGTGACATGAACGCACCCACAAGAAAAAGGTAAAAGTCGGAAAGTGATAAGCGAAATTTTTTTTTCATTGTGACATCCCCAAGAACGCACCCACAAGAAAAAGGAAAAAGTCGGAAAGTGATGAGCGAAATTTTTTTTTCATTGTGACATGAACGTACTCACAAGAAAAAGAAGAAAGTTGGAAAGGGATAAATTCGCTAAGAGAGTGAAGATTCTGCTGTTTTCCATCACGTTAGAATGCCAAGAACGTTAGAATGCCACGTTAGAATGCCACGTTAGAATGCCAAGAAGTTGACGGACGTTTGATGCCACGTTAGAATGCCAAGAAGTTGATGGACGTTTGATTAGTTTACAACAGCGTTTCCACTCTGTTCCGATAAAAAGTTCATTCAGATCGGGTAAGTCTGTTTTTTTTTTTGAAGTCCAACAGTGCGCGAGTAATACCTTCACAAAATTAATGCTATTTAAAATACGGTTAAGTATTCCTAATCTACATATAGCAAAAGCAATACACAGGCAAACCACTCCACTGTGATGATTACCCATTGTTTGTCTACCACATGACAAGTAATAAGGGCCCAGGGCATAGATAGAGCGTCTGACAATAAAAGCAAATGGCAGCTTGCTTGTCAACGTGCTGTATTCTTTGAGATTACCATGGGAGAAATGCTTGCATGCTAAAGAAAAAAAACAGATATTTTATGGTCGTTTTTTGCAGATCTACTGGGAGCGATGTTTTTCTTGTTCTTTTTTAGAAAATAATTTATGATAGGTCATAGCAGGATAGCACGGCAAAATAGCTTAAATTTGGAGGATAGGGTCATTTGCCGACGAAAAACCGTTCTCGGCAAGACGAATACTTCAAAATAAGTTGAATGCTGCGGTGCTGTTCTTCATGTCTACGCAATACGTCTATGCGCCATGTCAATGGGTACATTAGCATCAACAGAACGTCCTGTTCAAAATTACATTGACGATCACGGGTGGAGAGATCTGGCCTGGGTAAAGTTGAGGGTGAAAGCACTTCATCTACTTCTCCATCTGATTTTGCATTTCACCCTCAAAAGCGGGAAAAACCAGAACCGCATCTCTCCACCGAAAGAGAAGCAAACTGTGGACGAAGGCACCACACGAGAAACAATGGAATTCTGCAGTTCGTCATGATACTACCCACATTCAGGTTTAAAAGACGCAGCACAATCACAGATATAAGGTGACTGTGAGCACAAAGTCACCTTCGTAAAAGTCCAGTTTCTCCATCAGCAGGCCCAGAAATGCTTTCTTAGCTGCCCCATCTGTAAAAAATGCAGAAAATATCATTGAGGAAATGGTGAAAGCATCACTTTTAGCGAGCATGTGGTCGGCTGCGGTATAGATTTTCAAATTTCCGAAAATTGAACACTATAACTCCATACGAACATTTGCATCCAACTGCAAGAGTGTCGAATGACTGCAGTTGTTAGATTACATATTGCTTCTACGACATCGGTTAAATATCTGACGTATTCGTACGCTAATAAGCTCCTGATCATCAGCGTGAATTTATTCTTTCTGTGTTTCTTGGTCATTTGAAATTTCTCGGCCGAGGGACATTTAAAGGAATTTTTCAAGGCACTCGCTCATTGCAGTGGTGATTACCATATCACGTGTCGTGAAACAGGGCAAGAAATCCCAAAGACTCGAAGAGATGTTTGCAATCATTTTACTATCGTATGGGATGGAGAGTCATCCTGGAAGACACTTCACAATCGGTCATGATATTCCTGAGGTAGAATTGGTTCACATGTTAAAAATTTGATGACAAAATGGTGCTCCAAATTGCGAATTTTCAAAAAGCTGAGACCACAACACAGAAAGCCAGATTCATCGGGAAAGCATGAACAGAAATCAATCAAAATTTGACCAGGAATTGCAGAGGGATGGAGCTATGGAATAAAAATAAAACAAATCACTTTGGAAAGGGGGAAATTGGTAAAGCTCAGAACTTTTTGATCTCCCTTCGTATGTGAAAAGAATTCAACTTCTTTTTGTGCCAGGAGCATTGCTCCCTTTTGAAACAGGATGGTATTAAAGGGTGATATATGTCATAAGAATTCAAATTCTTTTTGTGCCAAGATCATTGCTCCTTTTTGAAAAAGGATGGTATTCAATGGTGATATACGAGTATGTGATAAGAATTCAAATACTTTTTGTGCCAGGAGAATTGCACCGTTTTGAAACACGATGGTATTCAATGGTGATAGAATTCAAGAATTCAAAGGTAAGAATTCAGATAAGAATTCAAAGGCAATCATATCGTTATTGCTGAAATACGAAGAATAACCTTCCGATGCGAGCATCATCAACATATCCATGAATTTTTTCAATTCTGGAAAACGGATTAATTAGGATATAGACGACTCGAAAAATAAGGAAAATTACAGTGCATTGTGTTTATTTAGTAATGCCCTTAAATTGCCTACAAGTTTTCATGTTTCGTGTGGGTTGCGGAAATGCAATCTTCCCGAAAAGCTTTTTTGCAGTGATTTTCAAATTATCTCTCCTGTGATAGTGTAGTTTCGAGATGCCTCACGCATTTTTCTTTTATGGAGTCCTGTAGTCGCCTGCGTTAATTCGTGTGGGCGGTTTAGCTTCGGTATGCCCCCGCCGATGCACACGTATGTGGAAATCACCCACTGAAAATCATTGTGGGTTTATTTGTGCTGCAGGAATTTCTATCTCAAGGGAGCGATGCATGTTTAGGTAAGTTCGAAAAATCTAGATAGAGATCCAGAACATGAATCTTCAAGACTTTACTAACGGCACTTCATGCAATGTTGGTAAAATTGCTTAAATGATTTCTGCGCACAATGATCGCCATCTTATATTGACTGAGCAAGTTTCTATAGCTTTTTCAGAACATCTTTCTTGCTCGCCAGTTTGTTAAATGCACTTATGTATTTTATCAGATTCGCACAAACAACAAGGCCCATAAATGATTCTTTAGATCTGATACAGTTGCTGAGAGTGGTGCCCACGACTACAACACCATGGACAACGGGGATAACCAAGATAGACAGCACAGTTTTGATAACGTCGTTCAAGAAACAATCTTATTCTGTATTCTTTCTTTACGAGATCGTCCCACAATATTTGAACAGAATCCATGGAATATTTCAAAAAATATTTTTCATTGGAGCATTTCCTTTTTATTTAAATTATTTATTTTATAAATTATTTTAATTATATAATTTTATTAAATTAAATTAAATGAAATGAAATTAAATTAAACTTAATAATTTATTTATTTATTTTATTTATTTTTATTTGTTAATTTTATTTATTTTTATTAATAATTTAATTATTTATTTTTTTTTATTATTAAATTATAAAAAAATAAAAAATTAAATTGAATAGTATTATACTTTTTAATTATTATTTATTTAAGTTGTTTAATTTCGACTTTCATTTTCGTCCGTATCAAAAATTACTCCGACTAAATCTTAACTGTGTTGACTATTTCGGATTTTGTAAAATTGTTCACTTCATCGCTAATTTCCCACGTAAGCGCCAACACAAACTGTCGGACAATAACTAATAATAAAACAACGCAACAATGAAACAACTGCAACGCGGGATAAAGCATTAGCAACAAAGTAAATGTAGTCCCAGCGTAAAGATGTTCCGAAATCGAAGTGTAAAAATTCGCAGAACCATACACTACACTTAAATATCATTGTACCAAATCAGTCAGAGGTGATCAGAATGTTGTATCTACACCACTGGACGGGAACCGAGCAGTACATTCCAACAATATGTCATTTTACACATTTAAAAGTCACTAATAAGATCAAAAGTGTGAGCTCAGGGATATGAGTTTGTTTTGGTCTGCACCACGAATTTATGTTTTTTGTCTGCAGACTTTTCCCTCGAAATCACCAAAATCCCGGTTTCAGTCATGAATTTTGTTTTGTGCCGTCGTCTCGCCTTTGCAATGAAGATAAAAAATCACCTATTGCATTTTGGTAATAATCATACCTGGCACGAGACTGAAATCTCTTGACATCTGCCGATAAGCAAAATCTGAAAAAAATGCGATTTTACACATGACAAGGGTTATAATCAGAATCTTTCGTGTAAAAGGCCCAACCTGAGATTATCAAAGGTAGCATTGTCTCTGGAGCTGCTGCGACAACAAAGATAATACGTGTATTTAGTTGCGGTCTGAGTGACGAAATTTTAATTCTACGCCAAACGCTATTTATTTATTTCACATTTACGACCAACAAAATGTACTGGTCGGTCGAAAATCAAAATACTTGAAAGGAAAAAACCAATGAAAATAAAATAATCGCAAAAATGAAACTAGATTGGTGTGATGGCTAAGAACGAAGGACTAGTCCAAAACATGTGTTGGTAGAGCAGACTTGCAGAGGAACGGAGAATCTGCTGGCAAGAAATTCCATTCACGAGCAGTCCGGTTTTTAAAGCCATTGTAATGTTTCGTGAAATCAGTGAAAGGGAAGTCCACATAATAAATGTGCTGAGTATGCCTTGGAGACGTAACAACAGAAAACGATGTTGGCCGGGATATTCGAATTTTTTCATGGATTATGGACTGGAAGAATATCAGCCTCAAGGCGTCGAGTGGGTCGATCTTGAAGGGCAACTGATATTAACATGTCAGTGACGCTTGCAACACGAACGTAATTCTGACAGATAAATCTAGCAGCTCGTCTCCTAATCTTATCCAGCAGCGAAATAACCGAATCCAGAAATGGAACCCACACTTGACATGCATACTCAAGTTGGGGTAAAATTATGCTCTTGGAAGCTTTAAGCCGAGATTCCTTCGAGTCATTTCTTAAAGTTCTACTGATGAATCCAAGGGATTTACTAGCTTTGCAAAAGGTGCGATTGATGTGACTGCTCCAAGAAAGGTTGCAAGAAAGTAATACTCCGAAAGATGAGACCTCTTCAACCCGCTCAACCTCCTTATTGTTGATCATGTAAGGATTAAAACCAGTTAACGATCGCGATTGTGCGGCTCTGGAAAAGCATATCCATACCATTTTTGAAGTATTTGGCTTGACGCACCATGTTTTACACCAATTTGACAAGGAATTGAGGTCATTTTGTAGGGCGTCCTCATCACAAGGGCTGTTTAAACTGCGATACATGATAGGGACGGATTAATGTTCTCATATATGCGTTTTAATATTTTTGTTTCGGAACCTTTTTTTCACTTTTAAGCAGGCGGTATCTCCTGGTCGTAACTAAACTTTCAATGAAAAAAGAGATGTCCGACTTTGACAGCGGTATTTCTGCAACATCCTGTTTCTAATAAAAACCAAGACAGTCGCATAATGTGTGTTCGAATTTGACAGGTAATTCCGACATGACTATGCTCTGTGCTGTGCATCTATTTCTGGAGATTTCTTCCAATTGGGTATCTTGTTCAGTAAATCGTGATGAAACTCCGCGCAGGATGATGAATGTAAATTGAAATCATCTATCTGTCTATCAAATATCTGCACAAATCACGCGATTTCGTTGTGAATGTTTGTTGGGAGGCAGACGTGAAATGATATCTGCATTACAAATTGGCCGACAATATTTTGCCTCAACAACGAATTTCAAGAATTAAGAGAAACGGCGAAAAACGCAGTGTATAAAATGAAGTGGATCAGCTGTGTTAATACCGAAGAATTTCGATAAATGGCAGGACAAGCAAGGGTCGCTGTCGGCTCATTCAAGCGAAATGGCAGGATTTGTTCACATGCCATTTAAAGCGTTGAGACAACGTTACTGTGACAAAAGTGTTTTCGTTCAAACTTCCCTATTGCTGACAAAGCATTTGTTGCAAGTAATTTTGCGGATGGAGGACGTTGTCCTTGGTTTGCTTTATATTGGGACAACAAAGTGTGGTCAAATTTACACCCAAGTCTCCCCATTTGGTTTGTCTCCCGATTGACTTCCACGATGTTTGCCCGCAGAGTCTGGCCATCTGACACCACCGCTGTCATCTGGACGCGCCGGACAACTTGCCACGGAATACAGAGATGGCCTCCAGACATGCGACCGAAAGACATAGAGGTGGCCCGTTGTGGCCACGGGAGACAGGAGTATGCGGTTGAGGAGGACATGTCGCCGCCGGGTGGTTGTCGAAATGTGATACATAGGCTAACCAAACTTATAGGACGTGGCACATTAACTTATATGGGAGCTACAAAGATGTAGAGCCTAAAATTGGAACCCGATTTTGTTTTCTAATGCCAGACATCCAAACGTTAGAAGATCCAGTTGCCCAACTTTTCGGGCCAAATATTCGCAGCGATCAACCCTTGCCGTTGCAACCACACGACCGCAGCAGCTGGTTTTAACACGGTGGTGAATTGCTCAGGGCCAAAATTTCCGGTGGCCAGATGTCCGCAGCGGAGAGATGTATTCCTATGTACGAAGACCGCGGCCAAATGTGCGGTGGCCAGATATCCTGCTTCGTAGCTATCCGCAACGGCCAAGCTTTTCGTGACCAGATATCCGGCGGTCAGATATCCGGTGCCCATGGGGTGAATCCGGTACCCAGGCCAGTAGATGAATGATGTACTGCAGCAAACAGAATATGAATCCTGGACAGTTGCATGAAAACTAAGCACAATATCTGCATTGCCAGATGGAAATACAAAAACAGACGTTGGTAAAGATCACTAAGCACCCAAACGCCTTGCGCACAGAACGAGGTCCTTCATGCGTAAGACGATTAACATAAATCGCGTAAAATCGTGCAGATAGTGGTTAGCCTGGATCAATTTTATATAGGGATCTGATTGTTAATCATGTTTTTGTGTGGTTTTGAGTTTAAAATCTCAACACATATTGCATTGTGTCATAAATATTGCAGTACCGTTGTTTCAGTCTAAAATTTGTTTTTGAGTGAACAGGCGAGCAAAAAGTATGCCGTTTTTCAATTTTCTGGACCACTCTGCATGTTGACCGCCTGCAACTATTTTGAGTTCTAAAACAGAAATTTTGTAATTTTTTGTAATTTTTTTAGCGAGGCGAAAGACCAACTCCGCACTTTGCTGTGAAAAGGCTTTGTGTGAGTCAGTATTTCAAGGTCACTCTAGGACAAGAACTAGGCTTTATTGAAGTCAGTATTCAACGTCATTCTAGGAAAAGAAGAAGGCTTTATTGAAGTCAGTATTTCAACGTCATTCTAGGACCAGAACAAGGCTTTGTTTGAGTCAGTTTTTCAAAGTCATTCTAGGACAAGAACAAGGCTTTGTGTGAATCAGTATTTCAAGGTCACTCTAGGACAAGAACTAGGCTTTATTGAAGTCAGTATTTCAACGTCATTCTAGGAAAATAAGAAGGCTTTGTTTGAGTCAGTATTTCAAAGTCATTCTAGGACCAGAACAAGGCTTTGTTTGAGTCAGTTTTTCAAAGTCATTCTAGGACAAGAACAAGGCTTTGTTTGAGTCAGTATTTCAAAGTCATTCCAGGACAAAAACAAGGCTTTGTTTGAATCAGTATTTCAACGTCATTCTAGGGCAAATAAAACAGTCAACCATACACCTAAATCTGAAAAATACACAAGATAATCGAAACAATGCCAAAAACGACCCCTTCTATTCCAATTTTGTCGGCAAATGTTTTGGGTTGGTCGCCTATAGTTTTGGCAATCTCAATTGTTTCTGATCATCGCTGCTAGCTGAAGGGAGTTTACGCACAGAAAAAAGTTTTAGTTACAGCAACAAAAAATAGTTGGTGCAACTAATTTTGCAAACCGATTTTTCACCAACTCATTTTACTGTTGTACCAACGGATATTGCTTGTTACACAAAATAAGTTGTCCCAACTGACGACATCAGTTGGGATAACTTTTTTTGTGTAACAAGCATTTGCAGTTGGAAGAACAGCAATACGAGTTGGTGAAAAAGCTGTTTGCAAAATTAGTTGAACCAACAAAAATATTTTGTTCGAAGCAGCATCTGCAATTACTCAAAATATTTGTTGTCACAACCGTTTTTCAGGCTTTCGGGAAATCTAGTGTCTCGGTTATTTCAGCAGATTTTAATCCTTTTTCACCAATCGCCTATTTGCGATTGGTGAAATAGGAAACCAGTGGGCGATTGGTGAAAAAGATTAAAGTCTGGTGAGTAATCCCTGTTAAACCTACCGCACTCACAGAAAGAAATCCCAAAGCGCTCAGAACTAATTTTATGGGGTTGAACCAAAAATGGTTGGTGCAACCACTTTTTAGTTGAATTAAGCACAAAACATTTCACACAATGTTTTCTCTTTGTCGAGACAACAATTAAAGTTTGTCATGCAGAATATGTTACAGCAAACTAAACGTTTCTTTCCCTTTATCATTTTTATTGAGAAGTCGCCAAGCGAAGACGGCCTGCGGCACAGCTCACCGAGAGCTCACCTGAAACGTGCCCGAAACGAGTCATCGTCATCAAGAGTCCGAATCAGCTGACTGACTGTCTTCTCCTGCCAGGGCAATAGCTTCTGCAGCGTCAACAGAGGCGTGTGATGGGCGTGTGTGTGCGCGTTCTTTGAATCAGGTGAGAATCAATTTGTCCCTTGAGAGTGAGCGGTGGACAGCATCTGGAACAGCTGATTGAAAGTGTGCTTCAGTGTTGTTTCGGGAATTCGATCATTGCGTGATCGTGTCTTGCCGCAGCCTCCGGTCTGACGTGTGTTTGCAAAGTTGCAGGATTTTTTCGGGAATTCGATCATCACTTGATCTTGTCGTGTCTGACTGCAGCCTCCTCCGGTCTTGCGTATGTTTGCAAAGTTGAAGTTGCAGTTTTTTCCCATTTTTGGAACGTGATAGTGACGGGGCCCCTTTGACGGTGAGTGAGCGGAGTCGGAGATCTCAAAGTGAACAAATCGGTGAGTCAAAATTCTCCAACCGAAAAAATCCTTGAAACAACGAGTAGATTTGTGTTGGCGTTGCAGCGTTTGAAAAATGGCGTCAGTGCGCCTTCACAATGTTTTCCTTTTCCGAGTCACATTTCGAATTTTTATTTCCACGTTGTGATGTGACCTTTGCAAGATCAATGTTTTCTTTTTGATACGAAATTTGGATGCGGGGGATCACAAAAGCCATGCTAGACTTGCAGTGAGAGTTGCCAAATTGCATTCAAGCGACATTCATGTTGAAATTTTTGTCCGACCGGAACACCGCGATTGCGCAAAATGCAACAAACTTTATTTGTTGCATATTGCTCAACTATATTTGTTTTAGTTGCGCTGATCATTTTCATTATTTCTTGCATTTCCTTCTTCCTACCTATACGTCAATTTTGCGTTCCGCTATTGAAAATTATCCGATTGGGTATGTCTTTATGGCACACGGACGCTGAGAATCGCCGCTGAGGAGCATCAGCAATGAGGCTTCGTCCTTTTTTGGTCGGCTTGCCGTCAGATTGCAGTGCACAAGGATGAAACAGAACCATGAGGCTACAACGACTTCTATCAGTAATTTCAGTTCAGTTAGCATTTCCTTTTGTTGAATTCACAAATTTGGTGGACAAAACTCCCAAATGGAGTGTTTTTCAACCAACATCATCGCTTTTTTTATTTATGTTTGCGGAGAGAACCATTTCGGCAAATTTCAGACGTTTCAAGATGGTTTTTATTTGCGGAAATGGCGGAGATTTTCCAAACGTTTTGCAATTTCAACCAAATGCCCAATGTTTGCACGGTTTTTTTTTTATTTTCCGTTGGCTGTTTGGTGTTTGGCTATTTTGGCAACGTTTGGTCAAAACGTCGAAATTAGTTTTTCTATTTTTTACTGAATTGTGGGGTCATCAGCATTTTACTGTGAGCATGGCAAGTGATTTCTTGAAAGCCTGAAAAAAGGTTGCGACAACTGATATTTCGGGTTATACCAAGCAGATGCTGCTTCGAACAAAATATTTTTGTTAGTGCAACTAATTTTGCAAACCGCTTTATCACCAACTCGTTTTGCAGTTGTACCAACTGAAAATGTATGTCAAATCAAAACAAGTTGTCCCAACTGACAATATCAGTTGGGACAACTTGTTTTGTGTAACAAGCATTTTCAGCTGGTACAACAGTGAAACGAGTTGGTGAAAAAGCGGTTTGCAAAATTAGTTGCACCAACTATTTTTCTTGCTGCAACTAAACCTTTATTTCTGTGCAGATGTGGTGACTGCCTTCTTCTGTTGCTGCGCTGCATTATGTCCTTTAACATCCCCGGCAATGGGCACCTCAATTGATCACCATGGTCCCGCAATAACGGTGCCCTTCCCTATTCTATAAGAGTGTTTCCTGCATTGGATGCAGATGCGGTGACTGCGCCTTCTTCTGTTGCTGCGCTGCAGTATGTCCTTTAACATCCCCGGCAATGGGCACCTCAAATGATCACCATGGTCCCGCAATAACGGTGCCCTTCCCTATTCTATAACAGTGTTTCCTGCATTGGATGCAGATGTGGTGACTGCCTTCTTCTGTTGCTGCGCTGCATTATGTCCTTTAACATCCCCGGCAATGGGCACCTCAATTGATCACCATGGTCCCGCAATAACGGTGCCCTTCCCTATTCTATAACAGTGTTTCCTGCATTGGATGCAGATGCGGTGACTGCGCCTTCTTCTGTTGCTGCGCTGCAGTATGTCCTTTAACATCCCCGGCAATGGGCACCTCAAATGATCACCATGGTCCAGCAATAACGGTGCCCTTCCCTATTCTATAACAGTGTTTCCTGCATTGGATGCAGATGTGGTGACTGCCTTCTTCTGTTGCTGAGCTGCATTATGTCCTTTAACATCCCCGGCAATGGGCACCTCAATTTATCACCATGGTCCCGCAATAACGGTGCCCTTCCCTATTCTATAACAGTGTTTCCTGCATTGGATGCAGATGCGGTGACTGCGCCTTCTTCTGTTGCTGCGCTGCAGTATGTCCTTTAACATCCCCGGCAATGGGCACCTCAAATGATCACCATGGTCCCGCAAGAACGGTGCCCTTCCCTATTCTAACATTGTTTCCTGCATGATGGATGAAGCAAATGTTTCCGGGATCGGCTGTTGTGGACTAATTGAAGTGTCGTTAAGATCACCGACTATCAGTCCTTAAATTCTGCTTCTGATTGCCTCTCCTCGAGCTGAACAATAGAGCTATTGGACTTTCACAAAGAATCGAAACGGCGGTGCACGGAATCAGCACAATTGCATGCAAAAGTCTGCAGCACAGTCAATGGCGGAATGTATGAAAATTAAGATTAACACTTGATCAACTACGATCAGAACAACTAAGATCCCGATCAGAACAACTAAGATCCCAGAGCAATAACTAAACCAGCAAACATTGACCGGTCGCATTAGGCTCACAATGCAAATATACCGGTTTACCCATCATAGCGATTGAAATTTTTACAAACAATATTGCAAGGTGGGGTGTGCACTAAATTACCTCCTTCATTTAGAGTGAGGTCTGTTCCACGTCGAACTGACCATGGATACCATATTGAACAGCCAATTGTCAAATTCAATAAGCATTTCAACAGTTTTTTCTTCCGCACAGTCAGGGAATGGAATGCTCTTTTGCCTTCGTCATCCTTCCTCCAATCATTGCCTCCCATCAACTAAATCTGGTTTACTCGTCTGATTCATCAATAAAAAAATGTGAGTGCAGTCCGGCCTCATTGACTCACTATTTGCCTGTTTAGCCATTCTTGAGGTGTTTTGTTTGTTTATTTTAATTGTGTTTTGTTAGTGTTTATTCCTTTGACGTTCAACTTGATTGTTGATATTTATGAAATAAATAAATAAATAAAAAATAAATAAATAGCGGATGTCTGATTTGTAAAAATAACAGATTTGGTAAAATTTCAATATTAAATTTTACAAATTTAATCAAATTATCGAAGGAATTAACTTTCGTAAGCTCGCTGCCAAAAATAAAGATGTCAACAAAAGCGTGCATGTATAAC